>JAOEHY010011737.1:0-44641 GCA_025447955.1 Psilopsiagon aurifrons
TGCACTGCTTGGTCAGGCTGGGTATACGTGGTGAGCTGTTGTATTCTTTTCCCTTGTATTTCTCTTGTCATTATTATAACTAGTAGTAGCAGTAGTGGTTTGTGTTATACCTTAGTTATTTAACTGTTCTTATCTCAGTGGGAGTTGCATTCTTTTGATTCTCCTTCCCATCTCTCCAGGAGCAGAGGGAAGAAAAGGGGGAAGTGAGTGAACAAACTGCATGGCTGATTTATGGCTTAAACCACGACAGCTTGCCTTACTTGAAGAGTTGATCTCAGCTGTTAATACTGTACTCTTTACTCAAGAGTACTCTAGCTTCACTGCAGTAGTTATGCAAGACATTAGCAGAATGCTGTGATACTGTGGAAATTTAACATGGATTGGAATCTTTTATAGCAAGATTTGTTGTAAAATTGAGTTGAAAGTCTCCTAGAGCTACTCAGTAAAATAGAAGTGAAAATATGCCGTGCTTTTGGCCATACTTTCTGTTTATTTTTTCTGTGTTTTATACTGTACCAGTTGTATGTCCAGTCATGTGAGATGATAAAGATGGATGTAATTCTAAAAAGGGTTTCTCTAGTCTTAGTCAAATAACAAGACAGGGAGTGTCTTTTGGTTCAGTGTGTACTAAGGCTTGAAAGATTTGATTGTTTAAAATGATTTTAAAAATTGCTGAGTTGGTATTTATTTCTTGAACTGAGAATTTGCACAGAAACATCTAGGGATTGTGGGAAGAGAGTCTGGAAACCTTTCTGGGCTATGCAAGAGAACACATCTCTCTACACTCATGATGATGATCCATCTCAGGGTATCCCTGAGGTCGCAGCTTCCGATCTCCTGAGATGCATGGTCAAAGGAGTGCTGGCAGTTAGCCCAGATGGGAAATGGAGATGCTTGTTGGAGCTTGGAGGGAGTAAGGAGGCAGCAGTGGGAGTCCAATGCTGCCGTTTGCTTCCTCCCAACCTCTTTCTCTACAGAGTAGGTATGGTCCTCGCTTACCATCCTCCTCCCACTTTCTGAAGTAAACTTGGTTGTGTCTAGTAATTACAATTGAGGATAGTGATGGCCTTTCTGTTGTAGTTAGAGCAGCATCATAAACTTTATTTCCATTAAATTACAGTTACCATTCATCTGTACTGTGCTAGTCCTGATGGAATCCTGGTTCATGACTGGGTTTTGCAAACAATGACTGTGCAAGAAGATGCTGCTTCCGGTTTTAAAATTCACTAGGCACTTATGGTATATCATCTTGAATTTCATTCGCTTCAGTTTAAAAAAATTAAAACTTTAAGAACTGCTTTATCAATAATATGTTTGGTTTTTTTTTTTTAAATATCTTCAGTTCTTCCTGCAAGATAAAGCTATGCAGTGGCTGACTGAATATTTGAAAGAAATAAAAACAACCTTATGTTCTGTTTTTCAGAGAATGCAGAATCAATTGATCTCAAACAGTTTTTTGACCTACATTTCTCACATATATATTATGTGTTCTTCGAAAACTTTGTGACTATTGAAGTTGGCCTTAAACAAAAAGGTAAGTATTTCAAGTAGAACATTTGTCTTGATGCTTGTGGCTTTCTTATGAAGCAAAGCAGGTGTTATAAATGAAGCTCTGTGTGTCTGTGGTCCCAAATGGCAACATTAGCTGTGCAGAAATACGTGTTAGCAGCAACTCTGCAAATGAAGGCAGAGCAATTTGAGGTGGGTGCAGTGGTGGTGAGCAGAGTGTGTTGATTTTCTGATGACTGGTTTTGCCTTTTTAAAGATTCTTAAGGTGTTACACTGAAGTTCTGGAAGCTTTTTTCTGGATTGCCTTTTTTAAAGATTCTTAAGGTGTTACACTGAAGTTCTGGAAGCTTTGTTTCATAAAATGTGTAACATAATCTCTAGCAGAGTTGATGCCATAGTGGAAAATGATACAAACTCTAAGTGTTATAAACTGTAACTATGGAACTTTTTTTATTTGCAGAAGGAATGCAAAATGATGGTTGTAGAAATGCATGGTTTTGTTTTGCATGTCTGAGGATCTTTTTTCATTATGTTTTGTTTTGGTAATTAAATTGTATCCTTATTGATTTTTTTTCATTGCATCTAGGTCACAAGTCTCAAAGAGAAGAGTTAGATTCTATTCTTTTTATTTTTGAGGTAAGATGACTTGAATCTTCCTGTATGAGGTTTTTTGCTTTGTATGAAGTCCTGTTAAATAGTAACAACTATCCTACAGTTGCTTGAAATACACTTTATGTTTAACTGCATTCCTTTCTCCTTTTGCTTTGAATTGAATGTATATGCTTTGTGTGAGAAGAAAAAGAATTTGACTGTCAGTTTTGCAGGAAGATGTCTTAACTGGAAAAAAATGTTTTCTGCATCTGCACATAGTTCATTCCTTTTTGGTGGTGATGTTTCCCGTGTATTATATGCTTTGAAATTCTCACAAAGGCAATCTCTGATTAGTTGTGATATTTCTGACCTTTTGAATACATGTTATCCCTGATTTTCCTCATTTTACTACTGCAGAATTAGTTTTGTAGATCCCTTTTATTTTCAAAGTATTTATTATTTGGAAATAGCATTTCACAATAACCTTACCAAAAGTGTGTCTTAATTAAGATTAATTAGAAACTAGTGATATTGAAACATTTCTGAGCAGAGACTGTAGTTTAGAAATAGCTTAGAAAGTAAAATTTTTCCTTCCTTTTGATAAAAGCTTCTAGTTATAGAACAGGGATTGTGATTTTTTTAAAAGATCTGTAAAATTGAAAGCTGATGAATGCTTAGCATGAGGTTGAATACAGAGTCCTTTTTGAATTTGTATTCTGAATCTGAAGAGAGCTAGTTTATTTGTTCACTAGTTCCTACATAAAAGGAAATTAAGTGACCTGTGCTTTGGAAGCAGTTGCACAGGTTGTTGGAGGACCACAGTCAGAAATTCATTTGGGAAATCACGTTATTTGCAAATTGTTAATTCCTCTAGCATAAACATTGAAGTGCTACATAATAGATTTTTGACTGCTTCTGTCACTGACAGAGCTGTGTTGCTTACCATCTGAAGATGATCATCATCCAGTCTAACTGGAGAGCTGTTACTTAGATCCTTATAGCTCTGTGTCTGTTCTTCATTGTTTTGCTGTAGCTCATTGTCCCTCTGTTGAAAAGGCTGAAGCAAATGTCTGTGTGTGCTAGAGGCAAGTTGACAGCTGAGCATGCTAGCTTAAGCCTCTATGAAGACAGCATAACCTAATACAACCTGTTGTGAACCAGAGCAGCTGAGGCAGATACTCATTCCATTCCCTTTACTACAAGCAGCAGTATCCAGCAGAAAAGCAGTGGGGCCCAGTAAAACTGCAGTAACATCAGAAGTCTTCAATGCAAGACTTGCCAGACAGTCCTTTGGACTTCTTAGCTTTAGGAATGGGTTATCTTGAGAGGGCAGTAATGCTTCCTGGGAAAGAACTGTGGAAATCTTCTAAGTTAACCACAGCTTCTGATCCGTGGCCTTTGTGAAGAGTGGTCTTTGGTCTTCCAAGAGTGATATCTGCAACATAGATCCTTGGGTTCTGTTTTTTGTAGAAAATTTTGCAACTTCTTCCAGAAAGGATTCATCAGAGATGGCAATTCCATAGTATTGGTGAGTTTATTTCCCTTCCCCCCCACACTTCTTTTTCCTCCTGTCTTTGTTTCTCCTCCTCTCTTTTAAAAAAATCTTTTTTTTTTTCATTAGTAGTTAATGCTACTCATATGCTTTACTTTTTAAGTGATAGAACAAAGATTATGTTCTTAACTCTTGCAAGCTAGGAGAAGGGGGGAAAAAACCTAAACAAAGCCAAATTTTTTTCTTCTCCTAGTAATCACTTGCAAAATTGGCATTTGTAAATGGAGAGTGCTGATGATATGCACATTAATGACTTGAGGATCATTTACTTATAATGTACACATCTCCAAAAGTTCTTAAAGATGTTACGGGTTATGAGGAGGCTATTTAAGGTGATCTTTTTTTTTTCCTTCTGGCATTGAGAGAGTTGCCTGAGGATATCGAGTTCACCAAGATTAAATTGGAGATTGCCAAGGACTTGTTTAAAAGTTACTATCAAGTCTGACCGAGAACTCTGACATAGTAATAAACAAAAAATAGCAAACAAACAAATGCATGTATTATTTTTTTTTCCCCTTCTTTTTAGGTTTGATTTTAAAGAAGCTTCTTCACACTGGAAATTCATTAAAGGTATTGGAAAATGTTGTATGCTATTTTTGTCTAAAATACGTGAAAATAAAAATAAGAACATAAGGGTGAATTTTTATGGTAAAAGCAAAGGAATGGGAACCAGATCCTGACTGGTATGTCATGAAAGAATGATTTCACATCATCAGCTTTACCTTGGTAGAACTACTCACTGTAGTAATGTGTTTTGCATACAGTAGCTAAGTTAGGAATGTGTGCAAATGGTTTGAAGGATATTGCGTTAAAGAAGAAGTAAGCCTTAGCTGTTCATTGTTGGGGCAGGGACACTGGTCCTGGGGCTCAGGCTGTCTTGGCAGTGGAGGATTATCTACGCCAAAGAAACCTATTAGTGGATAGCGTAGTAACGGTTGACTGTGAGACAGCAGCCTCTCAAGCGTAAGATACAGTTTTGATACTGCAGCAAACAGCCATGCCACTCCTCTCTAAACATGCAGGCTTGGCTGGTGCTGAAATTTTCCAGTGTGAGAGCCAGGAGGGGACTGCTTTGGGACTTCCATCACCTTGAAGAAGGAATGGAAGAGGGTGAAATGGGTTCTTCTGCTGCAACAACTTCACTCTGTTATTAATTCACAAACACATTTAGAAAATTTATGATGGTCCTTGTATTTTCTGGAAAATTCACATGGCATCTTGCAGTCCTGTAGTCGAGCAAGTGACTATAGACTTGTGTTGTTTTTTTTTTCCTCTTTCTTCTTCCTGGAAATGCTTTTGTGCATTCTGGGACAAGTTAACTTGTTCCTTTTTTTTCCTTTTAAGATACGTCGAGAGGGTGTGCGTCTCTTTCTTTTGTGGCTGCAAGCACTTCAGAATAACTGTAGTAAAGAACAGTTGTGGATGTTTTCTTGCTTGATTCCTGGATTTTCATCACCACAGTCTGAATATGGTCCCCGAACACTAGACAATCTCATTAACCCCCCACTTAATGTTCAAGAAAGTAAGTAATTTGGTTATAGTTACCAATTCTTCGTGTAATTCTTAGCACAAAAAAGTTGCAGTAACAGAACTAATGTACTAATGTATATTAGTTGCAGTAACAGAACTAAGTACTAATGTACTTAGCAAGGTTAAGTTTCTTGGCAGTTTATCAGGTCTTCTTCCCAGAATAACTTTGTCTTTTGTTGTTGTTGGGTTTTTTTTGAAGGTGGGTTGTTTTTTTTTGGGGGTGGTGGTTTGGTTTGTGGGGTTTGTTTTTTTTGTATTGTGTTTTTGTTTGGGTTTTTTGTTTAAGGTATGGTATAGTAGCTTGACACATAGCATGTGTTTGAATTGGTTAATGACCAATCTTACGTAATTTTTTTGAGGGCTACAAGCAGATGCTAAATCTACTGCAAACTTTCACAGACAGATTCCACTTGTGTTGAACAATGGTGCACTGGCTTTGGCCATGCTCTAGGGAGCAAGCTATGCAAAGCAGGTTACCTGGTATGACCTCCAAGAAGTTGTTAGGGCTGTAAGTAAAGCCAAATGGTTGATCTTCTGGCCGTGTTTGTGTATGACCAGGCAATTAAAGCTGTGGTATTCTTGTGGTTGCTTGAAGTCTTCCAAAAGAATTAGACCTTGTAAATTGCAAAACCTGAGGTAATAAAGATCTGCATTAGTGGAAAGGCTTGAGCATTCTAAAATAAGCTTTTTTATACTTTCTAGATCTGAAGGTTTTTTTAATGTGAAGGTCATTCAATGGAGTGAGGTTGATATATCTATTAAGGTGGTTCTTAGGACACTTTTTCCTTTGACCATTCACTCTAGCAGTAAGCATCAGATACTGGTTACTTTGGGAAGTTTCTTGCCTCCTAAATCCATTTAGTCCTGCTAGTAGGATTTTAAACTCATTTATTAATGAATTTCATTATGTGTGGGGTCTTAAGTGCAAACTGTGCATTCGCATAAATATGAGTAAGAAGCTAACCACTTCTTCCTCTGAGCATTAAGTATTACTCTGTTTCCATCTCCACCCAGTGTTTTAGAGCTGGTACAAGCATTGCTTTTAGAAGCAAGCAGTGTCCCTTTGGCTGCTAATTCAATTTACTGAAACCTAGCAGATAAATTCCATGTCAGGATAGCTCTGCAGATAAGTTTGCTACATAGTTTAAGCCCTGTTCTGGAGTTATCTTGTGTGTATCTCTACTGAGGGAAAGAAGGGACAAGTTAAAGGGGATGTAGGCAGTGTAGAAATGCAGCATGCAAAGACTGAAGTGCAAACATCTAACTACAGGAGCGAGAGAAGAGTACACTTTGAAGTAGCTTCACTGTAGAGGTGAAGGAAGGAGAGAGCTGGTAAATACACATATGTAAGTGATCAGCTGCTGAATGAAGAAAATCGTGAGAGATGCAAAAAAAAATTTGGCATTTGTGTAACACAAATGTTAAGCTATTGTTTGCATAATTCCAAAAGAAGTGGATTATGCCTTCTGGAGAAAATGTCTTGGTAGGTAGATTCCCAGGATATATAGAGCTGTGGTTTTATATATGTAAAAATCACTTCTGTGGTGGTTAATTTGCTAAATCTTTATAATTTTCATTAATCTATGAGTGGATTGTTTTTCCTGTAATTGTCTCTACATACACCAGTGTGTTTCTACTTTCATTACTTGGTAGATGCTTATGCATGAGAAGAAATGGTCTAAATGTTAGATGTAATTTTTTTTTTTATTAAATAGCTCAAGTGACTATAGAGGAAATCACTCCACTTGTTCCTCCACAATCAGGAGATAAAGGACAAGAAGATTTAACAAGCTATTTCTTAGAAGCACTTTTGAAGTACATAGTAATTCAGGTATGTTCTGTAGCTTTCAAGCAAAGAACTATGGAATAACCAACACCTGTTTGTCTATTACAAGACAATGTTTACTAGTAGCAGTAGCACTGCAAATCTGTATGAAAATGTTATAAACATTTCTATCCCATGCCTGTCCCTTAAGTGTCCTTTGTAAAAAGTAAATCCTAGAATATCTTTATTTATATTCTGTGTGAAGGGTCATAGGTTTGTTTACCACAGGTTCTTGCATGAAATTGCAGCATGGAGAGAAGAGAATTGTCAGCCGCTTCCAGCAGTACTAATTTCAGCTCCCTTCCCTTTTTCATCTCCCTGGCCCCGCCCTTGTTGCCTTCAACAATGGAAGTATAAACTTTGCTCACTCGTGGGTTTTGTGGTGGTCAGGGACTTTGCTTTTCAAACTAAGGGTGAATTTCTAACTGAAAGCAAGATGGCTTGGCAAGCTGGCCATAAAAGCAGACATATTTCTATTGGTTTTGGTATTTGATGTGCCACATTTTAGAAAAGAACTGTTGTTGTTTCATTGACATTTCATAGCTAGTTTCTGTTCCATCTTTCTTAAAGTGTTTATTAAAATGCATTATTTTGCCCAAAGAAATAACTGAAGACATTTCGTCAGTCATCTTTCTCTTCTATTTCTAGATGCTTACTTTATCCATTTTTTTTTTTTTTTTTTGTTAAGGTTAAGAGTTTAGAATGGAAGAACAAGGAAAACCAGGAAAAGGGATTTTCATTTTTATTTTCAAATTTTAAGAAATACTACTTACCTTCTATTTTCCCAAACATCTGTAAGGAGACCAGCTTGTACAACCCTATACTTGGTAAGTGTTAACACAGCTGATAAAGTCATTACACTTTCTCTAGCAGAGAGTATAGTAAAGCATTTTTTTGCTTGGGTCACTTTGCCCAGAAAGAGTGTTCTCCAAAAGTATTTCTAATGAAAGAAAATATGGTTCATCTTCATAGTTTTCAGTTCTCTGTGGAGGCACCTGACCCTTTGTTCAGAGTCAATCTAGCTATATTAACCTGATTCAGGTAAAGTTAATGTTCTTGTAAAACAACTCTTTAACATGACCTCCATTGTCAATTTAAGTTGTGCTCTAAGGAGAAACTGCCGGTGCTGAGATAAAAGGTGTTAGTGTGCCATTCTTTGGGAGCTGTTGGCTTTATCTGTATAGAATACAGGTATAGAAATGATTCTGAGCAGCCCTGTGGAGAAGGACTTGGGGGTGTTGGTTGGTGAGAAAATGAACGTGAGCCAGCACTGTGCACTCGCAGCCCATAAAGCCAGCTGTATCCTGGGCTGCATCAAAAGGAGCGTGACCAGCAGGTCGAGGGAGGTGATCCTGTCCCTCCACTCTGCTCTTGTGAGACCGCACTTGGAGTACTGTGTGCAGTTCTGGTGTCCTCAACATAAAAAGGACATGGAACTGTTGGAACAAGTCCAGAGGAGGGCCATGAGGATGATCAGGGGACTGGAGCACCTCCCATATGAAGATAGGATGAGAAAGTTGGGGCTGCTCAGCCTGGAGAAGAGGCTGCGTGAAGACCTCATAGCGGCCTTCCGGTATCTGAAAGGGGCCTATAGGGATGCTGGGAAGGGACTCTTCATTAGGGACTGTAGTGATAGGACAAGGGGTAATGGGTTTAAACTTAAATAGGGGATGTTTAGATTGGATATAAGGAGGAAGTTCTTTAGTGTAAGGGTGGTGAGGCACTGGAATGGGTTGGCCAAGGAAGTTGTGAATGCTCTATCCCTGACTGTGTTCAAAGCCAGGTGGGACAGAGCCTTGGGTGATATGGTTTAGTGGGAGGTCTCCTTGCCCATGGCAGGGGGGTTGGAACTAGATGATCTTAAGGTCCTTTCCAACCCTAGCTATTCTGTGATTCTATGAATCATGGTGTTTGGATCATATGGTGCTTGCTCATAGTTTGGCCTGGGCAAAGTTAGTTATGCTTTTTGTGTCAACTGTATTTTGTGAAAAGGAAAGGAAGTAGTAAGTAGGAAGAGGAAGTTGGGGTTTAAGAGAATCCTTAAAGCTGATGGTGCTAGAACATATGTTTCCATATAGAGAGCAGAATTTTAGGTGTTTTCTAAGAGAACCTAGCTAGAGTTTTCCATGCACATGTTGGTTGTGAGATAATGGAGCTCAATACTCTTGTTTGCAAAGTAGTACTACATTACATAGGCTTTAAGTTGCCATTTCATTAGTTGAATAATACAGACACCTTATTGCGCCTCTTACCTGTTTATGTGGTATCTCAAGTGTTTAGTAGTAATCGCCAGACACGATTTCATATTCTAAAACCAAGCTGTCAGGGAAGTTTATTGAAAAGGTCTTAGATTCTGCCAGGCCATGTACATGTATTTAGATGTGGCTTTCATCAGAGATAGATGTCTAAAAAACCCCGTTCTCTTGGGAAAGACAAACAGCGCACCGTCTCATCTGGGGAGAAGAAATGGTATAAAACTAGCCTTAAGCAACAGGAGAACAAGAATTGTGTGAAGAAGCTGAAGAGCTTCAGTGATAAAATAGGTACAAGAGGGATGATAAGCGATGCTGAGGTGCTGAGAGAGCAAGCCTACTGCTGCTTGACGTCTTTGAACAAGAAATGTGGAAATGGTATTTTCTCTTCTTATGAAGATGTTGATTGAGTCTTCCATAGTTCATATAGTCATCTCTCTTTTCTGTGAACTGTAAACAAGAAGCTTTCAAGGCCTTAGTAAAGAACAGGACAATGGGACACAAACAGAAGAAATGGGCACAGATCCCAGAAACTATTATCAAAAACTGTGCAAGGTCAGCAACAAAAATTTTTGGGAAGAATACAATAATGAAAACAACAGAAACACTGGTAAGTAGAACAGCCTTTTCTCCTCTAATAAGTTCTTCTCTAGCATGCATCTTCCTGCCCTACTTGTGAAAATTCTGTACCTGTTATGAACAAAATTGACAGGATTTATGCAGGAAGCAGGACAAATTTGGGCACTGAGCCTGCTACTAAAACCAGCTGCTTATGCTACTGGTGTAATGTTTAATTTAGGGGTTGTCAAGAGGTACAAATGAAAACAGTAGTTTTAGTAAGCAAGCATTGATAGAGGGCTTTACTGCAGATAGTCTATTGGACTGAGATTTTCTTTTGTTTCTGTGATGGCAGATTTTTAGATAAGTATATTAGTTACAGTAACAAGCACCAGTTTTTCCATTTAGAAGATGCTTGTATTGTGTTTCCTCCAAATTCTGGCCTGAGTATTACAGGCTTAGAAGAGCCTATGAGATTGGTTTGGGGCTTTGTTTGTTTGTTTTGAATGTCTTTTAACATATATTTAGAATCCTGTAAGACAGTCTTTAGAAACTGTTTAGTAAGAACTATATATCTGACAGTAAGATTCCAAGGGCATTGTTTCTTTCATCTTGATAATGTACCTTTGTGCCATTTCCAAGGCATTTAGATGGGCTCCTTCTTTTACTGGAAGCAAAATGAGCAGTCCTACAGCTCTCTGCAGCACTTCATTCCTTCTGAACCCTTTATTGCCTTACAAAGTAAGCGTGGTCAAAACTACAAGTGTCCACTATTGTAACTTCTTCCTAGCCTTTTTATTTTCTACCCTGCATATGTCTTCCACCTTACAGCTTCCTGCCTTTTTTGGCACCAGCTTACATCAAGTTCCTAGAGGGGAGAGGGCGCAGGAGATGAGAAAAGACCCAAAATAAAAAAGAAAGGAAAAATTGAAAGTTGGGGGAAGGAAAGATTTCCTCCTGCACTACTTGAGTTAATCTAATAACCTTTTTTCTTTTTTTTGTGTCAGCATCCTCATCTGGAGCCTTGACAACTACTTCCTAGATGGACAGAAATGTGAAAATACAAGAAATGATTGAAGGAGGATACATTTGAGAGTCAGCTGCACCAAATAATATAGTTGAGAGAAACTAGAGAAAGAGGATGTTCTGAGAGAGTATCGTGAAACTATAGAAGGAGACAGTGTGCTGCAAAGATGTGTTAACTGCATGTCTACTGGCTATCTTGTCCTTTTGAAAATAGTGCCAGTATTTCAGGCTTCATGCCCCTCTGAATGCTAATAGATACCAGAAGAAACTGATTTTTGCATCTTTAAATACTGCACTACCAGATATTTGCTTCCTTTCTTACAGTGATTGTGCTGTTATATATGCTTCTGTTAAAGATATATTAATTTTCTTACTAACCTGCTGCTTTCCACCAGTACAAACAATGTACTGGTTTTTATTTGTATTAAATAAAATCTTTGTAAGCTTTTTAAGTATTCTGTGCGTTTGTTACTTAGGTGGATTGTATGCAGGAGTCATGTAGGTTTTTTCCTCTTAAAAGAATGCTTCCATTAAAAATAGTGGATGTGACTTTAAAGTCTGTTCTGGAAACATTCCTCAGTTTAGCAACGTCATGATGAGTTTATCACTACTTTCGTATGTGGCTGTTGAAGTGACACTGAGATACACCAGCTTGGATATCCTCAATGCTGGTGCTGGATTTTGTATTGTTTATTTGCAATGTTAACAAGGAAACCTTTCCAGCCGTCTGGCAGGTGGGCAGTGTTCACTTCAAATGCCTAAAAAAACCTGTTGTTAAGTCAATTGCCTAGATAGTAGCTGAATATTTCTTTGCTGCTATCCAGATCTGTTTCTGCTGAAGTATGAGACTGTAATGTAGCAGAAGTTATGCTGGATTTCTTCAAATAACTAAGCAACTCTCAACCTTGCCTTAGTAAATTATAGTCAAGGAACAACTTTATATTCTTCAACACAACTACTTTGCATCTTCTTTGACTCCTACCATTAGTATCTTTAAGCTACCTTCTGGCCTGTAAAACCATGGAGTGTATTTCTTACTCAGATCTGGATAGGACTATCATTTTCCATGCCTCCTTATTTCTATTTTCTGTTTGGTTGTTTTTTTTTGTTGTGGGTTTTTTTTTTGTTTGTTTGGTTAGCTTTTTTTTGTTGTTTTGTATGTTTGGGTTTTTTGTTGTTTTGCTTGTTTGCTTGTTCTTTGGGGGGAAAGTTGGTGTCACCAGATGAAAGTAATGATACTGAAACACCAGCAGCAGCGTCTGTTCGGACAGCATGTGTTAGAATTGGTTCTCACACAAATTTTTATCTACTTCTTCTATCAGAGCAGATATCATACTTGCCCTTCTAGAACTAGGAATAGACTTGGCGAACCACTCCCAGAGAAATGTCATTCACATCTGAAAGCACTTCAGACTGATGATTGGTATTGCAGAAATGACATTTTGCAGTATCAGGTTGGCTGATACATGGCTGGATTGAACTGGGCTGTTGATATTTGTCTCTGCAGCAGCATGCATTATGGACAATTAAAAGAAACGATCCATATGTTTAAAAGAAAACAGCACGTATGAAATGCCCTTTCTCCTGCCCTCCCTTGCTCCGTCTTTGTTATGGGTTTACTTTGCGTGTAAATTCCAACCTTGTTGACTTATTTAAGATTGTCACTTCTTCTGAAGCAGATTCAGAAATAGTGATGACACTGTTGGCATCTTTGTCACTAGCACAGTAGAGAGCGAGAAGAACTAAACAGTTCTGAGCCATCATGTAGCATGACTGATGAGAAAATAGAATTGTAGGCTATAGACCCCAAATAACCACAGTGCCTGCCAGCTGGCACACCACTGAGCATTGTTTGTGATATTCACTGCAAGCCAATATGCAGAAGTTACGACCACAGAATCATCTTTCAGCTAAGTCATAGGAAGATGAATGTGCCCTTGCTCTGGCAGCAAACTCCAGGAAAATTAGCTAGTGCGGATATAGGACTAGATGAAGCTGCCAGACTCGTGGCTTTGGAGCAGAACATTTTCTGTTCTATTCATCTTTCTAGTCATCCTTTCTATTAATCTCTGTTCATCTCTTTCATTTTTCTTTTCATCTTTGCTGTTCTTTCATATTTTTCTGCATCTTTCGCCTGTTGCAGGGCCAGAAGAGACTGCTTTTTATGTTTGCTGTTAAAGTACAGTCTAGAATTAAAGCTTTCCCATTATAGGATGTTGGGATCTGTATCAGTAATAACAGATGACCCTTATTGCTAATTATATTGCTTTGTTGCAAATTGTTGCAGACCACCATATAGATTTTTCTAGGAATGTGTTAGGAAATGTGGTGATCAGTTGCCTCTGAACTGTATCTGCTTTTCCCAGTAGGTTTAGTAGTAGGGGATGTGACATACAGGACTCTTAAAAGGCTGTAAAATGATATCACTCACGTACATTGTTACGTAATAACTTAACTATAAACACATCTTAAAAGTGAAGACATTTGACAGTATCTTAATTCTGTATGAAGATAGTTTTCTTGTGTAGGCCATATTCTAGTCTAATTAACAGTTATTTTGCTACTTAGAACCCTTTTGTAGTTTTTAGGTGCAAGTGTGGAGTAGTGAAGTTGCTTTATCTTTGTAAGTTTTATCTTTTAATTTTTGGTATAGCATGTAGCTTAAAACAATCTTGAAACTAAAGAAAAGTGTTCACTTGTTTAGAAAAAAGTGCAAACAAAGATGTAAAGCTATAGAAATCACTTTCAGATAAAAAAGGTTTTGCATAGCAGAAACAAGTTGCTGTCACTTGGACCAACAGTGTTGTCTCCCTCCGGGAGACAGTTGCAGCCTTTTGAAGTCTAGTCTTGAAATTTTCTGTGTCCGTTTTGACACACCTTAGAATGAGATGTGCAACAGTGAATAGAAAAAACAGTGCCTCTGAATGTTCATGTGTATTGGTTATGATTTTAGGATTTCTTTCTTATGTAGAGCTTTCTTCAGTTGTTTTTAAGATAATGTGTTTCCTTGCAGATATACCACAAATGAGACCAAAGCCACACTATGTAATGGTTAAGAAAGATGCTGAAACCAATGAGGCAGTGTATTGCACAAAAGAACCTTTTATTAAGGCTCGTGTTATTGTCATTCGATGGTTGGTGTCTTTCTGGCTTGAGCCAAAACCTCATACAGGACCTCATATTCCTGGGATGGAAGGTGAAAATGTGCCAAAGAATATTCAGGTAAAACTAAATACATAAAAAAAGTTTGGTTTTTGTTTTTTTGCCTTAATTATTATGTCAGCAGCGTGCACTCCTGATAATTATAACTTATGAAGAATTATAAAAAGGAATTTCTAAGCAAATTTTCTGCCTGTGAATTCACTTTTAGAAAGATTGGCTGTGGGTTTTTTGGGTTTTTTTGAGGTTTTTTTGGGTGGCTGTTTTTTGGTTGTTTTTTTTTTTTTTCCAAGTTCTGCTATTTTACTTTTAATCACAGAGCTGTAAGAAGCTTTGAAATACACTGAATCCTCTTGTGGTTTTGTGGTTTGCTTTTATTTATTTTTCTGAGTTCTTTGAACTGTTTTAAATTATAGTGTTGTATAACTTGTACAGTACACTTTGTACAAGTTAATGGTTGCACTAAACATGAGCTATGGAACATTCTTTTTTTCCAGAGAGCAGCTGCTAGCATGGCTTCACGGGAGGACAGCAAAAATGACAGTACTGATAAGCAGGATAGAAACGCAGAGCCAGAGCAATCTCATTCTAATACAAGTACTTTAACGGAAAGAGAGCCGAGTTCTTCCAGCCTCTGCAGTATTGACGAAGAGCATTTAACTGATATTGAAATTGTCCGGAAAGTCTTTTCTGCTAAGAGAAGCAATGTTAATTTTCTAACTGAGATTTTTCGACAGGTAAAGAACCATTTTTAGAATGCAGGAATCAGGAATCTTTATTGTATTATAAATTATCATTATGTCATTTTTTTTCAAGAGCATTTGCTAAGCAGAACATTATATAAATGTACAGGTTTTTTCTGTCATCTTGCCTTGAAGGTTTTAAGTATTGGAAACTTGAAATTCAAAAATGTTTCAGGAATGTGTAGAATATCTCTAGTTTCTGATTTTTCTAATTTTATTTCTTTAATAAGCAGTTTGACAACATTTAACTTGGACTTTACAGTTCGCCATAGACAGGAATGTTTGATCTCTTAATGCATCAACCCCATAGCCATTAGGACTCTCAACCAAGCGCGTTAAAATAAGCCTTCTGTGAGAGTCTGTAGCTGTTAAAGAATTGTTTTGGGAGCAGCTGAATATCCTTTCCTTGATAGTTTTCATCAGAAGAGTGGGACACATAGTTGCAGAAGGTAACAGCTTCTGCTCCTGACTTTACTGCAACCAGAAATGTTAGCTGAGCATACTCAAAATAGTGCTTCTCAACTGGAAACTATTAAACAAGTTTAAACTGAGAAACGTATGCTAGAATATGTAGCCTTTATTTATAATGTGAAAATACATAACTTCAAGTTGAATGTGGGAGAACAGATAGACTCTCTTTATGGCCCATACTATGGATCAAAAGATGGAAGAATTTCTTCTGAACAGTAGTAAAGAAAAATGTACTATTTCAATTGAAATGCATTGCACTAATTGCTTTAAACAGCAGGAAACTAAGTATTTTAGAATTTAGGTGTATCTGGATGAAAGGGATTTTGTTGAATGAGGAAATGAATGTCAGTATCTTATCCATTCAATGTGTTGAAGAGTTTGCACACATTACTGAGGAAGGTAAGTTACCAGAGTTCAGCTACCACTCAAGAGTTTGCAGAGTCTGAGACATTGAATACAGAGTCTGAATTTCTGATGGGCTGTTCAGAAACTCTCCTCCCCATTTTCTCAGTGAAACAGACAGCATTCTTCATTCTTTTCACAAAGCAGTCCATGAGCTATGCAGATTATCTGGATTTTGTGTGAGGTTATGCAGTATCATTTAAGTCATTGGTTAGCCTGAAGTTTTCAGTGTAAGTTCACTTCTAATCTGCTGGATGTTTGTAATTTTTCTAAAACATTAGGGCTAAGTTATTCCAGTTAAGAAAAGGTTTAAGTTGAACTGCATGGTGAGAAGATTGTCCATTCATAAAAGAAAGTTACATTTTAGACTCTGGGGTACAAAAAATATATATGAGCTCACAGGAGACTGTTGGACTTGATGAGCTGTATTGTGTAACTGATGAACTTGTCAGTTGAATTCCGTAATCCACAACAATTTTTAGTGCAGTACTGGTATGAAATGTCTGTTTCCAGAGAGGGAACACACTGCTTGTGTCAAGTGAGTAAAGACATGGGCAATGAGTTTTCAACATTCACATTATGGACTCCATAAAATTATGTCTTGGTGTAGTTTAATCTATTATTTTCTAAATACAATTAGGGCATCGCAGTCTTTGGTAAATGCATTTTAAGTTAGTTAAAACCTGACTGATGTTAAAAAATTCTATCTGTGACTAGTTGTTACCAGCTCGGCAAATACGGAAAACGTCCTGAAGAGGGCAGTGATCAGCCGTCACACTGACTCAAATGCACGATTTTTTTTTGAAACGGGAGTTCTGACGTCTTTTCAAGGAGGCACTTATTTTAAGGATGGTGTTTTGCAAAATCTCGTTTACCTAAAAAAAAGATATATGGCTACCAGTAGTGTTTGTCACTTGAATTTTTTTAGTAATTTGGAATTAACTTCAGTATTCCAAATTGTCTGAATGGAAGATGTTGCAATAGAAACTAATGCTCATTCATTTTGTGTACTTTTGATGAATGTTTGATCATAATTTCAGCAGTCTAGGTGTTGGACTACATATGCCTATATGGGTTCTCATATCTCTTTCTTTGTCAGTGAAGTTTTTTGTAAGTACTTTCTTGACTTTTATTTGTAGACCTTTTTTTCATGTTTTCAGTTTACAGATAAAAAAAGTGAGCAGACATTTAGGTTTAGGAGTCATTTATTTGTAAAGATCCTACAGTGGCTTTATTTCTCCCCCTTCCCCTTCCCCGTCCCTTAGAAACTGTATGTTATAGAGCTCAACTTGATTTCAAGTATTGCAGATGGGTTTTCATTTGTTTCTTTTTCAACTTGCAGGCATTTCTGTTGCCAATATGTGAAGCAGCTGCAATGAGGAAAGTGGTAAAGGTGTATCAGGAATGGATTCAGCAAGAAGATAAGCCTTTATTTATGAAAGAACCTGAAGAAATAATGCAGTGCACAACTGTAGGTTGTGATGAAGATGTTGTTGACCACAATTCATCAGAGAAAGCAAAAGAAAGAGAAGAGGTAAAAATATTGTTGGTTAATATATGTGAGTCTTTCTGATGTGCATTTAGGCAGAGTAGAATCATAGAATGGTTTGGGTTGGAAGGGTTCTTAAAGATCATCATGTTCTAATCCCCTGCCATGGGCAGGGACACCTTCCGCTAGACCAGGTTGTTCAAAGCCCCATCCAAACTGGCCTTGAACACTTCCAGGGCATCCACAGCTTCTCTGGGCAATCTGTGCCAGTGTCTCACCATCCTCTAGTGAAGAATTTTTTCATAATAATCTAAATCTTCCCTCTTTCAGTTTAAAGCCATTCTGCCTTGTCCTGTCACTAAGTGCCTTTGTAAAAAGTCTCTCTCCAGATTTCCTTTTTCTGATTTCACTTGATGTCAGGCCATCTATTGGGGAAAATCAATGGTAATTAAGCAGTGAATGGGGTACCACTTTGATCCCTTGTCTGTAGATTTGAAATGTGGCTAGTTCAATTTAAAATATATAGTTTTATGAACTGTTCTCAAGATGTGGATTTTATGATATGCCAACCTTCCGCTATGTGTAAGTTATAAGCAAATAAAAAGGATAAGGGTAATGATAAATATTTAATCTGAATACTTTAATTGCTGCAAACTCCTTAAAATATAGTTTTGTCTTTAAGATGCATCTTAAGCATCTGTCTACCATTGTTTATTTTTTAATATCTATTATATTCTTTTTCCTTCCATGTAAAAACAATATACCTCTCTACAAATCTATGTGATTTTAAGAAAAAATATTTTTCAGGAAAAAGGCATGAATTCCAGTCATGGTAGAAACTCAAACTGGGCAAGAAATGGCTGTTATGAAGACACTTTGCATAAAATTCCTGAAATTGATATGGAAGAGCAAAATGTACGAGCTGGAGTGCAGTCAGTATTGCAGGTATGAAATAGACTTGATATCTCATTTTCATCATAATAATAAAACTCTTGTTATTAGCACGTAAAGAGTAGAATATAATGCAGTTCAAGTCCATACTCCTTCAAAGCATCTCTGAATTCTAAAAACACTTCTTAAATATAAAGTAATCATGATAAATAATGTTAGAATAATTGCTGTGATTTACTGTATCTTTATTGACCTTAAGCAGGACATTGTATACACAAGTGTTGGATAACACAGTAAAAAATCTTTTAATTTTGCATCAGCACATGCATTCTGCTCTCTATTGTATCATAGAAAAAACAGTTCTCATTTGAGTGCCACATCTTCCAATTATTCTAATTAAGTATTTTATGAGAGTGCTAGGAAGATTTTTTTCTTTTAAGCTAATACCGCACACAAAATATCTGAACCTCCTAATCTGAATGATAAGGTGATCAAGGATATTTTCTCATTCTCATCTTTTTCTGAATTACAGATTGGATGAGCACACAGGTGCTTAAATAATTTGAGCAGACACCAGAACTCTCCACTGATACACTTAAGGGATGGGAGAGTTGCAGAAGCTCCTTAACAGAAGTTTTCTAGTTGTTTCTAGGAAATTTGGCAGGGCAGAAATTGTGTTAATTTCAAATGTTCAGCAGAACAATTCACTGTATAGTATATATCAAGTGTGTATAATTTGAGGGTCTTTGAAATGCTTTTAAGGTGATACAAAATGTGTCCATTTTATGTATGTGCATGCATGTACATACATATAGGTGCATATATGACTAGCCTCTGTAATATTCTTTTATCCAGAAGAAAGCTGGTCCTAAACAAAACGAAATAGTCATGTGCATTTCCCACTCCACCATGTGCACTTTTACTATGGGTGATAATGCTGATTGGAAATCATATCTACCACAGCTTGGTCGATTTCCTGAACAGAGTTTCCTGTTGTCCATTGTTATATATAGAAGTAAACTTTGTAACTGAAATTGCCTATAATTTAAAATATACTACAATAATTTAAGCTTCATAATCTTTGCATACAGTGACTATTTAAGAATACGAAGTTTTTCTGAGAAAAGGAACAGTGAGAAGCGTCTTAATCTGTTTGCAATGTAACACTAATGTTTACACATCTGAGAACGTCTGAGAGATTTTCCATGTTGAACTTTGTAGGCAAAGGTTCATTTGACCACTAGATACCTTCTTTAGCCTAAAATGGGGTCAAGGCATCATTCTAAGCCAGTACCATATCTGATTTTGAGACGTTTCCTGACCTGGAACCACGTTTGACTTTTTCTGTGAATCAGAAATCCAAGACTTTTGTCTTGAGTTTTCTTCCCTTTTGATTCTTCTATAGATAACATATTTAGGTACTTAGAGTAGGGTAGGTTCATTGGTTGAGGCTAATGAATGTAGAACTGTGTACTGTCGGGTTTTAATTATTAAAATTCAAAGCTTTCAGTACAGAGAAATTACTGCTGCAGAACCAATGATTTCCTGTTGATGTGCATTAAGAAAGACAAATGTGATAATTTAAGATCAAGGTCTCACTGTGATTCAAATGCTTCCTAAACTTACATAAAGATATAACAACTCTTCAGTAGTAGCTCCTGTAACTCCTACAGTGTCCTTGCCTACTTTGTTTTTATCATTTTCATTCTGAAAGCCTTAATTTACTGTCCACTGAAGTCAGCCACGTTGGGGAAGGTATCCTGTTTTCTGCTCGTGGTAAGCCTTAATTATCATAGTGGGATGAATGCTTTAGTTTCACAGAAAAATACAGGCCTTGTCATGCTGAAGCACACGCTTTGTTCCAGGACTATTTCAAGTAGTTTAGTATATATTATACTATTCAGTTTCTGGCTTCCAGGGGGAGCTTTTGTGCAGTGGACTCCTTACTGGGACATTTTTGTCCGTCTTATTAAAATAATTGTATTGAGTAGTTTGTACCATCTTGCTATGAAAGCACAAATATGCAAATATGGTTTGTAGAAAAAAATGAGGAAAAAATCCATCATACTGTTGCTTTATCATCATATCACGCTAACTTATATTTACATATTTACTTCTGATAGCATATGTACTCTTTTCTGTAAATCATAGATTTTCTCTTCCTAGTTAATAGCAATGGAATTGCTGAAAACATAAATGTATTTCAAGCTCATAACATCCACTCTTTTCTACCGACAGGTTTTTATAATAAACTCTTCAAATATATTCTTTCTTGAACCCGCAAATGAAATAAAAGCTCTGCTGGATGAACACACTGATATGTGTAAACGCATTCTTAATATCTACCGCCACATGGTAGTCCAAGTGACAATGGACAAGAAGACATGGTAAAATGCTAATGCTTTTGTCTTCGATTATTAGATCACAAGATAAATATGAAAATTTACTTGGCAGTAAACACAGTAGAGTGGTATTGATTTTGTGAACTGGTTTCTCTATATCAGTAAATATGTGGACTTTAACATCACAGACAACATAATACATGGGAAGAAGTTATCTGCTCTATTAAAGCCATTAGCAAGCACCTAGTTAGTTTGAAGCAGCTTAGCGCTCAGTGAAAAAAAGGAAGTAAGCTAGGATATACAGCTACTATTAAGGAGCTACTGATTACTTTTTTCCAGGGCATTTTGCTCATCTGTCAAAATGCTGATAATATGCAGACACGTGAAGCTTCACAGCCTTATTTAAAAGTAAACAAAAAATTGTCAGATAAGCATGGATAAGTATTATAATCAGATGTGACTTGCTCTTAATCTGTAATTGCATAAAGGAGTCAGCATACTGTTTTGTGCCTTTCCAGTGCTTAGGGTTCCTAGCAGGTACAAGAGACCCCACTTTCAAGTTCCTGTCTATTATTTTCCTGACTCCTTTAAATAGCTGTTTCTAATAAGGTTGTATATTGCCACCGTTCTCTATTGCAAGGGAGCAGTAGCAAGAGGATTTCAATTGGCTGATATATTCCTTTTTAATTTGACTTGCTTTTAATTTGGCTAGTCTGTAACTAGTATTTCCTGAACTCTGGGTAAATAGAGCTGGAATTACATGTAACATGAACTTGTCTCCTCTTGTGAAGAAATAAGGAGTCAGTTCAAGGCTAGCCAGTGGGAAATTGGGAGTAATAATAGAAAACAGATTCCACTAGATTGGTATTCCCCAGTTTCACATCACTGTAAAGAAGTGACTAGTCTGTGATGGCAGAGATTGTGCCACACAAAATTATAGATGAAGCATGTTAATGATGGTGAAATATGGGCAAAATATGTCATTCATACCAGGGGGAGGGGGTAAAAAAGGCTGTTGAAAGTTGATAGCACTTGAGTGACCTGGTAGAAAGTTTCAGAGTGTGACAGGGATTTCTGTCTCTCAAGTGTGAAGAGAAGATTGGAGTAATTTCTTCTGCAAGAACCAAGTTAGGCTGTTTATAATCACTGTATCCTGTGTGGAATGTGTTTGAGCAAATCAAGCTTGGTTGTTATCTTCAAAAGTATACTGGTATGAACAGAAGTGTAAGAAAATGCTAACTCTCTTTTTTTTAATGTTTTGTAGGGAACAGATGCTACTTGTGCTGCTCAGGGTTACTGAATCTGTGCTGAAAATACCACCCCAAACTTTCTTGCAGTACCAAGGAAGAAAAAACTCCACTTTAGCTGGAAGACTTGCGGGACCTCTTTTCCAGGCAATTAAACATAAATTGACTATAATTAATTGTGCATAATTTTGAATAAGAGATTAGATGCAGCAACTACTGTTGGCTGGTTTGTCATCTTAAGTCATTGATTATGTTACCCAGATAATGTGAATGGTGTGGGTTAAAGGGCTGGCTACATTTATTACTTTCTGTCCTATATGTAATGACCCAACAACAACTGGTTTTGGGGTACTGTGAAACTAAAAAATTGCTGTCCTTTAGTTGAGTTGGGATAGCTATCAATGTGTGCAGTTTTAGCCTGCTTCCATTGCAAAGTTAGCTCAAGTCAACAGAAAATCTTCTGTGCCATCCATGCCTAACAGACTGATTTTGTTACTCCTTACAGTAAGCTGTAGCAGATACTTTCAAAGTTTATAGTGTGCTGTTGTGGTGGCTTTTCTGTAAACAGAATCTGTAAAGTATACAGATTCTTCAGTAGACAAAAAGAAAAGGATACACAAGATATGAATGTGATGAGACCCAATTGAGGACAGTATTTCAAAACTCTCTGGCAAAACTTGTAAGGCACTCAGAGGACTTTCATATGAGTCTGTTGTTTCTGTATCTAAGCCAAAACCCCATTTTAACGTAACATTTGATAATTCATGAAAAGTTTGAGTGCACTGGTGATGAAATAAATGTCAGGATTACACAGAAATTTCTATGGCATTTGGAAGCTTTAAGCATCAACAGTTGAGTGATGACATCTTATGCCAGAACCTAACTTTTCTCACTTTATTCTTTTAGACTCTTATAGTAGCTTGGATCAAAGCAAATCTAAATGTGTACATCTCTCGAGAACTTTGGGATGACTTGCTGTCTGTAATGTCGTCACTGACATATTGGGAAGAGCTGGCCACTGAGTGGTCCCTGACAATGGAGACACTAACTAAAGTATTAGCTAGAAACTTGTACAGCCTGGACCTCAGTGACCTGCCGTTGGATAAACTAAGTGAGCAGAAGCAGAAAAAACACAAAGGCAAAGGTAAGACAACACTGTCTACGCCTCAATTCAATTTTGGCTGGGGTAATAAGATGTTTGGTACAGCATAATTTTGGTCTAGCCTTTTTAGTATACCTAAATAGGCATTACCTGAAATAACCAGTTGCCTTTTAAAATCACCACAAAACTCTCACTTTACATGTCAGTCCTGAAAAGAAAACAAAATCACAGTAGTTTAATAGCACCAACACTTACGAAAAAGTTTGGGTTTATATATTTAAAACCAATAATGAGCTAGTGGGTTTATATATGTAAAAGCCGATAATGAGCTGTATGGATTTGAAATCATGCTTTCTTTGATATTTGATAATTTATTCTGTCCAGCTTTTAAACTTTTCAGAACTTAACTACAAATTATCTGATGATGCCAGAGTAGAAGTGAATAGATTTGCAAATATTTTTTTGCAGGAGTCGGGCATGAGTTCCCAAAATCTTCTGTTGATAAGTCCTTTTCTAGAGGCTGGAGCCGTGATCAACCTGGACAAGCACCAATGAGACAGCGCAGTGCTACAACCACTGGCTCTCCAGGAACAGAAAAGGCAAGGAGCATAGTTCGTCAGAAAACAGTTGGTATGTATCTGTAAAACCTGATATAAGTGGCATTTGAGAAAGGGTAAGGAATTGATGACTGACTTTTGTAGCAAAGTGGGGAACTTCTTTCCACAAAAGTATATTAGCTCTAAGAGTTAAATGTGTAGCTTATGCAGACTTACTTGCTGTGAAGGTAGCTGAATAGCTGCAGTTACTAGAATTATAGTAACTGCAAATGAAAGTAATACAGTTGATGTATTAATTTTAAATGAGTTTCATCAAATACTTAAGCTGGACTGGAAAAATAATGCTGTTGTATGTATATGAAAAAGAAACAGCTGGAATGGCTTGGTCAGTGGTATGGATAGGTGGGTAACAGAAGGCTTTTTAAGAGCGTGTTTTCATGGGCTGTGCACAAAATAGGTTGAGTATTTTTCAACTGTGCAAAGAAAAGTGTGAGAATTGTGTATATGTCTGCGTAGTTTATAAAATGTGTTGTCTTTTACTATACCCTGAATCTTTATAAAAGCATTAATGAAAGATTGACAGAAATGCATGCAGTTGTCCGTTTCTGAAGTCATCTATTTCTCAACTTCATTACTTGCAGGTATTTGATATGTTAGAAATGAGTGATGCTAAACAGTGCTTTAGGTGGATTGCTGAAGACTCAATTTATGTTCATATGATTTGCTTGGAATTTCTTCACAGGAACTGGACTACAAATTTCTTTAGTCTGTTGTCTTGTCTTGCTAATCCAGAGCTGTTCCTTATGTGAAGGAAAGTTAAGCTTGATTTTTCTATTTTTATTTAAAAGAAGAACCTCTTAAGGAATATACCTTATTTTTTTACTATTTCTGTAGTTGTGGCTTTGGGCATTGTGTGTTGTTGCTCCACTGATATTTATTGGAAGCAGGTGCATTCTGACACAGTTTTAAAAACTGGAGATGCGTATTGGCAGTTGAATATATAATTGTGTTAACTTTCCATAAATGAACATTGTTTCTTTTCTTTTTTTTTTTCCCAAACTATTTACAGTTAATTTTTTCATGTTGCAGATGTTTTTACTTGAATATTCTTCAACATTCCCCATTTAAAAAATTTGTTTTCTCATGAGGCTTTAGTTGCTGTGAGTTAATTATCCTATCAGCAGTATAGATGTGAGAAAATTGAAGTTGCTACTCAAAAATCTCTTGTCTTTTTCATGCATTCAGATGCTACATAGCTTTTGTTGTATCTCATGCTGAAACCACTTTGTTTGACTAGTTTTCTTGACGGATCACAGATACTTTAAATGTAATTTCTGTTTCTCTGTAGATAGTCTGTGATTAACTGTTGCAGTGTTTTTGTTTTAAATCTCAATTGCTTTAACAAGGTAAAGCTCATGTTAAAATTTCTTCTTCCCAAATTGTTAATATTTCAGACCTTCTGTCAGAAGGTTATGTAGTTTGGTCAATTTGTTAATGGTTTTGTTTTGCTGCTATTTGAAAAATGGCTATTTATATGATGTTAGCCCTAAAATGACTGAAATTTATCTTAATCAAGCTGTGTATTGACCTCATTAGCAGCAAACTAATCTGATTTTAGTTTCATTGTACTTCAGCTTCCATGGTTTTGTTCTTTTCCTCCAATTATCTTACATGTTTGATATTAATAAGCCAAGTTTGTAGTACTGTAACCAGTTAAAATTTCAGCTCTAGTCGTATTTTTAGGATACCATCTGTGGACAAGCATCACAGTATTAGTAGGACAACTTTAAAAGATGAAAAGTCCCAAAAGAGTTGCCAGAGTCAGAATCCCAAACTCCTCCATTTTTTACAAATGTTTCTGAAGAATATGTTACAAAAGCATATCTCTTCGCTGTCTGCAAACAGTTGCTTGTTATTGTCTCTCAGGTCTGCTAAAAGCTGTTTGGATGCTTCTTAATCTGTGCCAGTTATCACAGGGTCACATAAAAAAATAGTAGTTTACAGTCACAATAAGTAAAATTTTCTATAGAATATTTTGCTGGGAAGATCTCCTTTGGTTTAACCTTAGCTTCTCAGCTAATTCTGCTGTTAGACCTCAGATATGTTGCATGATATCTGATATGTAGTATATTTCCTTTGATCATGAGTAATACATTCTTTTATATCTGAATAGGGGGGATATGCATGTTGAATGTTTTATGGTAAGAAGAAGCTGGGGTTTCTTTTTCATCTATTTTGTTGTACACATATTGTGTACATCTGTGCACCTCTATTTTTTGAGCCATCCTCATGCCAGCACACATTTATTGCTGCACCAAATATGTGTGTGTGTGTTACTCAAATAAAAATCACAGCTTTTCTGATATGCAGTGTGTACATTTTTAGCCTGAACTTATGTAAAGTAATTTTTGGAAAAGGGCCTTTAAAAATGATACGCATATGGGTTGAAAAATCTTCTGTAGGGCTAGATATAGAATTTGTGGTGTAGGCAACAGATTCTGGTCCTATACAAATATTGGATCAGAAAGAATTTACGAATCTATTTTCTGCCTTTGTCTATAGACAACAGAGGAAGGTTATAAACTGTCAAATATTTAGTCCACATTCTGGTATTACGTGTGCCTCTACTTAAGTACTGACCGGAATGTGTTGCATCTTGCTTAAAATAATAATTTATTGAGATAACATTTTCCATCATCTTTCAATAATAATACACTGCAATTTTTCTTTCAAAAGTTTCTATAAAATTTCCACCTTCTAATTTGTAAATTGATTGGTCTGTCTCCTTCCCCCTTGCTACTGTTAATGTAATACACTGGAAAAGATCCAGTCAAATTACAGCAGACCCTTTAGGTTAAGGTTTGTAATCCGCACAGTATCTAATCTCAAAAACCTGGTTTATTTGGAATCATAGAATCATTTAGGTTGTGAAAGAGCACTAAGATTTACTATGTAGCATGTTGGTTTTTCTTTTGCCTAAATTCATTTTAAGATGACACAATGATGAATGTAATGCATCTGTCACTGTATCCTGAATTATATTATTGTATCTCTTAAACAGAGATGTTAAAGCCATACACATAATTGCCTTAAAAAAATAGTTTTCTGTCTTATAAGCTAAGTTAGATCAAAAATTGCTTCAGTCTTAAAACATCTGTCCTTCTGAATTGTTTTTTCAAACTGATGTTAAGACTCCATTTAAACTGTGCTGCGTTTGTCAAGTGTGTTTTCTGCCCTGTGTACGTTGACCTACACAAGTTATCTGCATGTTGCTGTTAAGGACAGTTCTTTAACCTGATTTAGAAGTGTGATGTGCTCAACTTTCACTGCACTCCATTCATGTACTTCTGATTCTCATACAGACCAGGAGCACTGAAATTTTAAGTCCATATTTCATGTTGTTTTGAAAGTATATATAGAAAAGTTCAGAGACTGATTAAATATTGCACTGACATTATTTAGGTAAGATGCACTGAAGTTTCCTTAAAAGAACTTTCTAGTAACTATTTTCAAACCAGGCATCAAATTTGAGAGTTTGAAAAGGAAGCTGCTTGAAGCAATGAAAAACGCTTTTTTAAGAACTTCAAGTGTACTTTGAGGTTGAATGCAGTAACAGTTCTTGCTATGTCTTGCTTTAACAAAGTAAAATAAATATTATAAAGATTCATTTGAAGTCTATTAGAAAAGCTGCAGATATAACCCTGATCCTGATGCCACGATTCTTACAAGTTTTCCATTCTGGAGGGTGTTGGCAGGGTGTGAGATATGAAAATGTGAATTAGGATGAGTTTAGCAATATTTGTGCAATATTGACTAAAAGCCAAACCTGGTGGATAAGAAGCAATTTAATGCTTTTTGTTGTCAAACTGTTTCACTTGAGTCATTTCATTTTTAATGTGGAACTGTAACAAGTTGTATTGCAAATTTCTCCACACAGAACTGGTCATTTTCTCCTTATGATTTTGAATCTCTTTTGGAAAATCATGAATTCAAGAGTATGGGTATGTGTAAAATTCAGAGATGCTTTTTCAGTAGTAAACCAAAGGAAACTAGAAAACAAGCTGATGTAGTGTAAGTTGCTTTTTCTGTTAAAAAAAAATTCCAAGTTCTGAGTGTTTGTGGAGTGACTTCAACCTTGATTTTTCAACCCCTGATGCAATGGGAAAAAAACTTGTTAATTAGTTTCTTGATTTTGAATGCAAAATCTCTGTAATCATCATAATAAAGGCATTGTTGCTGCTTTACATAAAAGTTAAAAACTCAAAATGTCTTATGTGTGCACTGATTTTTTTCTTTCTTACAGCTCTGCCAATATCTGCTGTGCTGAAATGTTTTAATTTTTGAATTTTCTTCCTTTTTATCTTTGTTTTCTCTGTTGCTGCTTTTTCTGTGACACAAGCCTTTCATTATAGTCACTCTTCTTTTTTCCTTCCCCACTTCTTTCTTTTCCTTTTTAAAGCCATGAGAAGCCGATCCATTGGTGAATGTGCTCTGCCATCGGCCTATATACGCAGTGCTAAAAGTGCTCCTGTTCTGATCCATACTTCCAAACCCTTCTTGCCTGATATTGTTCTCACTCCCCTTTCTGATGAGCTTTCAGGTAGTGCCACCTCTGCTAATTTCTGCACCCCCTTTATAACTTTTTTTAAACCTTCTGCTTTCAAATTCTGCTAAATCATTAAATTTTTCAGAGTAAGAATACTTGGGGGATGGGGGGAGAGGGGAAGAGGTTAAGAATGAATATTTTGAGTTGTGTAAAATACCATGCTGTTTTGCAATTCATTCTGGAACTGTTAGAAGTTAGTGCTGTGCCAATGTTTACTATCATGAAAGTAAAAATTGAAGAAATCTCTTGCTTTTTCAATTAATTGTTAAGCAGTAACATAGCATCTCTCTACCAGAAAGTACAGCTAATTTATATTTGTGGTAAGGGAGGGAGGAAAAGGAAGAACATAATTTTACTTTGACTTGCTGTTTACATATTTCTATATAAATTTTTGAATTCAGGGTCATAGGTATGTTGACAACCATGATAATGATATACTTTAGGACCCATGAAAAAAGGATGTCTGAGTATGCTGTGTAGTGTATTACATGATACCATATGCTTCTTTTTTATTTATTTAGAGAAATAATAATCTATACAGTCTGGAATTCTCAAATGCTGTGTTTTGGTGGTGTTTTTCAACACATCTATTTTTCACAGAGTTGTTGTTTTTGTCAACATTATTTGGTCCAGCAGAGTGGTAGGCCAGAAGTTTTACAGTGGTTTTCTTTGAATAGTTTTCTTTGAAAAATAGGTTCAACAATTAGCACAGATTTTCAAAATGTGTGCGTGAAAGTTTACAGTTATTGCTTTCCAGTGCTCCAGCTATTGCATAGGTGTAAATGAGTATTATGTGAGGCTGACAATCATATTATGCCTTTGTTTCAATGAGTGAAAACAAAATCATAGTGGAAAGACTATCTATATGTAGTCAAAACTGTGTACAAATGTAGGGACTTCATGGCAGTGAGTTTTTTTTAATGGAAGATAGTTTTGGGATTTTGTTTGTTTTGGTGTTTTTTTTCTTTTCTGCCTTTGTTACAAAAAGTACTAAGAACTGTATTTTCATAAATGTATTTTGTTATGTGCCAAAATTCAGTCTTGTTGTGAAACAGAAACTTGGTGCCTTAGTATTCAATCAAAAACATAAATGGAGAATTAGGAAAGTTTGAAGAACACATTCTAGGGAGACCAGGCTTTCACAGTGAAAAACTTTAAAGTATTTGGATGCAAATTTTGACACCAGAAATGAAGCATAAGAAAATATTATTCTAAAAATATTATTCTGTTATTATAAGTTCATAAACATAGGAGTGCAAAGGGTATATCTTCTGAGATACAAATAAATTTAGATGGGTTTTTTGATAGGAATGAAAATCTCAGGAGCACCTGCAGAAAGGAATGAGCTTTCACAGTGAACTATTGTTTTGTTATATAGTCACTGATACTTTTTATCCTGTCCTAAAGAAGGCAAAAGTACTTTTGCAGTCAGTTTTATCATCCAAGTTTCTGAAAAGTCCTGGCTTGCATCTTTCTTCTAACATGTCCCAGACCTGATCGCTGTCTTGCAATTATCCTTTCTCTTGATACTCATCCAATGCAGAAACTGCTCAACCACTGTAATTCTTGAAAGTGAAATAATTTTACAGACCTTTCCACTTATAACATTAAAAAATGTCCTAGATGCTTCCTGGTTTTGGTGTCTTCTCAAACAGATTGGTGTTGGAAACAGCTTCATGTTGTGCCTAAGAATCTTGAACACTGCCCGGAAATGAAAAAGCTCTAGTGAAGCAAAGTAAGCTGTTAATGGGAACTAGCAGAGTGAAGGAACATCTGTCTGCCCCATCACAATACACTTTGTTCTTCTAATTTTCTGCATTTTTCATTGTGTGCACTTTCTCTCTTTTCCCTTTTCTCTTGTGATAGATTCTTTTGTGAAAGCCTTCTGTGTCCAGATGTAGAAACAATTTAACCAATAATTTTCCCAAATAACATGCTCTACTATAAGCATATTTAAGTAACAAATAATGTTTCTGCTTGAAGGTCAGTCAGTAGGTTAACAAAAGTTATTGCAGAAGCTCAATATGGATATCTAGTCATCTCTTACCATAGAGAGGATGCTTTTCCTGAGATTGTTATTCCTTCATATGATTTCCAAATTATGCTGCATTTCCATGTTAGAATCATAGGAAATACAGTCTTACACATTTATGGGGTAACTAGCAAAGTAAACATTCATTCCTGGAACTGCTGAGGACTTTCAGGTACAAGACCACTTGTGGAAAAAAAAGTGTTGGGTGAGATGTAGGCAAGTTTCTTGGAAGCAGTGGGCCACAGTGGCCGACTAAAGAATTGCAGGTGGGAGGTATTTTTCCTTATCCATTGGAACTGAAAGTATCAAAAGAGGTATTGATATGAAAAGGAGATGTATATTATGCGTTTATAATCTTGCTCTCTAATCACTAAATAATAACTGATTAAATGTAAAAGCAATCATAATTGTAATATCAGCATGGCTGTAATTATTCTTTTAATCCCAAAACTCATAGAATGAGTGTTGTCTTAGAAAAGAATCAAAATGAAAGCTGAGAAGCAAGCAATATTTTTTTTTCCTCCACTTTCTGAACTTACTTTCCATGGTGAAATAAAATCCAGTCCTAATGTTATATGGAATCTTCTACTTGTACTTATGCTGTCTTGCCAGAATATGTCTTTCCGTGAGTTTCTGATTTAGCGTGTCTGTCTTCCAATTGATGCTGAAAACCTACCTTTTCTTTCTGCTTTCTAGCAGAAAAAGAGAAAGTGAAGTTGCTTTAGGGAAAGTTGTGGTTGGGTGATACTGGCTACGACTACCAATTTCAGTATCTTCCCACTCTAACATATTATGAACCAGGTCATCATTTCTCCTAAGTATGTGCGGTGTGTCAGATAGACAGCCTTCTGGCTCACAATTGCAGTGTAGCTAGTGAAAACTCCTGAGGAAAATTTGACTACACCTGTGTGAAAGGGTAAGCCCTAGTTAAGGAGGAGCTGTTTGTTTTGGTTTTTAAATATTGTCTGTATTTTCAGTGCTGATACTGCAGTAGCATTATGGTTTTTATTTCCTTAATTTCTTCCTCCATTCTGCAAAAAAGATATTTCTGTTGGCACAAGCACTGCACATTTGTTTGACAATATTTATGTAGCTGTATGTGCTAGTCATGCATACATGAGCACCTAAAATTAATACTGGATCAACATTGAAATAAATCTAGCTGAATTTATTTCAATATGTGGAGCGTACATTTGAAGTTCTCCATCCAGGAATTTTTAACATCTTTTTAACATCCTAGAAAATTGTAATCACTGCATGTGTGCACAGTTTGCAATCCTCAGGATGCTGCTTTACAAAAGCTGCATTTATAAAAGATACAAAAGATGCATATTGAGGGGTCAAGATCGAGATCAGTGTATTGTTACGCATATTAATGTCATATGTAATGTCATCATGTATATTTTTGACTGAATCCTATGGTACTTCCTTTGTGGCTGTAAGAAATAGTTTTGAGACTATATAAATATAACCTGTGTAAATCTCTGCCTAAGCCAATAGAGTTTGCAAGTTCTAACTACAGAGACACCTTTCATTTCAGAGGATGTTTAATTCATATAGTTAGCTAAAAGTTGAACAAGAACAATGATGAGAAATTTGTTGCTTTTCAAAGCTGAAGAGAGAGACAAAGGATAATAAACTGCCATATATTCTGGTGCTTCAGTTCATATTTATTTTCTGAAACAGCTTGGATGTCTACTCTCATTTTCCAATGTAGACCTCTCTGTTTCCTGTCTAACAGTTTCTTTACAGCTTAGTAAACTTAGGTCAGAATTTTAATTTTCAAATTTTAACTTCTCTGAAATACTGAGTATGAAAATACCAGTTTTTATTTTCTTCCAACACATCCATTTACTCAAATACAGATATATCTCATGCTTTCAGTTTATGTGCTTTGCTCAGGAGGAATATTAGAAAATTCACCTCCAGCTCTAACATTCTCAGAAAAGTGTGAGCACTTTAAAACAGGTTTTTAAGGTGACTTCAGATTATCATTGTTAAATACTACTGAAATAGGTATTGAGATCCATGAAGTAATCATGTGAAATAGTTTTAAATTAATTCAACAGTTTCTTTTTTTCTGGCAGTAACAGATTTAGGGGAGGGAAAGGGGCTTAAATTTTTAGTAAGTTCACCATTGCAGTCCTGAAGATAAACCTTCTACATAGAAAACCAAGGTAAGTCTGGTTATTGTGGGAAGTAATTCTTGTTGGCGGTCATTTAAGTTTTTTATTGTTATTCCTAACCTTAAAAGCACATCTACAACTTTTAAGTGAAAGGTAATAAAAACCAAATCTGGGCGATGTAGGATTCTATCAAAAAGAAACAAACAAAAAATCATGAGAGAGCGGTTTTTACTTTACTCTTCAAGGGCCTATCCCATCAAAAGACTGCAAGGTTTAGCGTTGGTTCTTGCAATTAGTTGAATTGTCTGTAAGACTTAGTCTTGCCTACACTGAGGATCTGATAGGGTGTAGTGTTCCTAGCACATACCAGGAAATCTGAAAAAGAGCAAGAAGGTTCTTTATTTTGCTGGATGATGTGAAGAGGTCTAAAAATACCTCTGTAAAGTTCCTAGGGGTTCGTGTTGGAACTGCAGTTTTCATTACAGTTAACTATGATTTGTACTGATTTGTACATTAGCAGTCTCAACAGAGACAAAATAACTAACTTAAAGGGTCATAACAAATGTTCTGGCCTCTTCCTAAACAAAAGTGGTTTACTCTAATGTTAGCTGTTGTGAGGCTGCAGGAAGTTTTTCAGTAGCAGAGTCCTTAATTTGGTAGTTCTCGTAAATGTCACATATGCTTGAGTCAAACTGGAAGAAGAGGGGGTGGTAAGCCTCCATTAAGTATTTAGTTTTGCATTTTGAAGATGAAAGACAAAGCATCCTTCTAGGGATGAAAGGTGTATATTTAATTTATCCATTATATGTAGTCATATGTGCAGGGCCAGCCCTTCCCTGTCATTTACTAACTTTAGGTATACTCTGTATTACCTATGACATAATATTCATATTAATATGATAGTATTCTTTGTGATATTTCAATTATTTATATATTCATACAAATTCTAAAAAAGTAATAGTTTGTTACTTCAATAGACAATGATTTTCCAGAAAACTTACTTTTCTTTGGAGTTGTGTATTTTTCTGAGGATGTAAATTTCATGCAGGGTACTACTGTTAAACTAATTTGTATTCCAGGTAACCGCTTTCTGAACAGTCTAGCTGGGAAAATATTGGTTGAATTATTGAACTTATTGGCACAGCCCTAGCTTTAACTGTATTTCCAAATGCTCCATGGTCTCACTGTTTGTTCTCATGCATGTTAACATTTAAAACAGCGTTCTGATGGTCTAACTCATTTATATTACATTCTATTCTGGATATTATGTGTGTGTGTTTTTAACACTCTAGTACTGGAAAAAGTATTCTTGTTGTACTTAAGAAAACAAGGCTCTGGAGTTTACTGGCTTTTAAAGTCGATTAGGATGTAGTGGTAAATAAATACTGTCTCTGTAAATTTTAGTGCATGTTACATATACTTCTTTCCTACAGACATTGATGACGCTCAAATTCTTCCACGTCCACCTCGAGTCAGGCATTTTTCACAGAGTGAGGATGCTCCAAGTGAAGTTTTTGGTGCTTTAAATGAGGAACAGCCACTGCCACGAAGCAGCAGCACCTCTGACATCCTGGAACCGTTCACAGTCGAACGAGCCAAAGGTGCAGTTCCTGTCATTGACAATTCATCCCATCATGCTCCAAGCTTACAGAGTTCCACTGAGACCTCTTCAATGCATAGATCCACTGAAAGCCATACCACTGGTACAAATAGCAGAGAGTCCTCCTTGGAAGTTGGGGATAGCATTTATGACCATCTTTGTCATTTAATAGGGCCGGTAGAATTTGCAAACACAGCCTTTGAACAAAGCCAATATGTTGACCTTGAAGGTGAAGATGACCTCCTTTCCTCTCTGAGAGAATATCTTAAAGAAGAACTTTGCGGTAACTTTGAGATAGATAAATGTGAGGCTTCTGCTCATGAAGTTGATACATCAATAAATAGGAATGATAGATTACCACTGGATGGATTAGACCATAGAGATCAGACTGGTCAATGCGCGAATAGCGTCACTTTTACAGAAAGAGCCGATAACACAGAGCTGCACCTAGAACAAAACCAAAGTGGTTTTATAAGTACTATCACACCTACTCAAGTAGACATTTTTACAAGAAACCAAGTGCTCGATAAAGCCAGACAATTAAATATTGATAAACAATATGAAAGCATGTTTGATCGTGGGCCAAGTAGTCCTAGCAGCAAAGAAGGGAAGAGATACCTGTACAGGCAAGCAGCCACTGAAGCTGATGTAGATTTAGTTGTGGAAGCAGCAGTAGCTGAAAAGCATAAAAGTGACCGATTTAATGAAAAAGTAACCAACTCACGTGTCATGCATGCAAAGAAAATTCTTCCTAAAACACAAGTTAACCCTCAAATGCATCACATCACAGGCACAAGCAAACTGTCGCCAACTAAAAGGAGTATATCTGAAACTGTAACTCATAGGGCCAAAATCATGAAAATTACGACCAAAAAAAGAAATAGTGTTCATGTTACTTTTAGGCCATCTACAGAATCAATTCAATTTTACAATCCTCTTGAGAGCAAAGAGGCTGCTTGGAAAGCAAGACTTCGTAAACTTGGTGGCTTCAGTAGTAGTGGTAGTAGTAGCAGCAACAGCAGTACCAGTGCAAGCACTACCTCATCATCTGGCACAGAGCTGGTTAGACCTGGAATATATAGACCTCTAGATGCGATCAATGCTGCTTCAGCTGGCAGCAAGCAAATTAAGGAATCTACAGAAGCTCAAGCAGCCATGTTGCAAAAAGAAGGTATTGCAGTTAACCAGTTCCATAATCGTAGCACCTTTAGAGCATCAGGTCAGGAGTCAGCGCAACAGCAGGGCTCCCTAGGTGGTGTTTATAAAACTGTTGTACATGCTCTTTCGAAGCCGAAGGCAAATGTTTCCCCACAGAGGCAGAACAGAATGCCAGCAGATGCTCCACTGAGGGATCTGTACAGTCATGTAATGGGCTATTTTGGAAGGAAAGCTGCAGGTGAGCACTAACAAGTGTGCAGAGCGCAAAAGGAGAAAGGCAGTGCCAGTTTGGCTTAATGCAACTGAAGCAAGCTCTGATAAGCAATCAAAAGGCTTTGGGATGTTCACTGCTTTCCCTGTTTGGTTATGCATGCGCCTACAGCCAGCTGATTTTTCTCCTAGCATAAAGTTACTTTTACATACTTTAAATTACTAATTTTCCTTTCCAAGATATTTAGTTGAACCTCTTTGCTGCTGAAGACCATCAGGCTAGGGAAGAGGAAGAGACAGTAAATGACCTAATAAAGGATTAAGCCATGAGAGTTTTGACTTCTCATCTGCCATGCAGACCCTTAAAATTCAGCCTACTGAATGATTGGCAAATGCATATTTTATCTGAATGTGCTTTTCCACTCTGAGTGTAGTTTGTCAGAAGGAGCTGGCTCCGCCAGCTAGGTCAATCTAATTATATTTCTGGTTCATTTAGTGTGTTTTCTTCTTCCTCCTCCTCTTCCTCCTTTTCCTCCTCCAAACCAAAAAAGCCCCTAAAAATTTATATTTGGAGGTCAGTTTAGCTAACTTTCAAAAAACAGTCTGAAACAAAAATCTCCTGTTACTGGAATGATTTGATTGTGACAGTTCTCTGAGTCCAATCATAAGGTTTTTTGTTTGGGTCTCTTTTAAAATATGCTCTAGACCTTTCTATATTAATTCTTCAAATTTGATCAGGTTTCATCTTGGCAACATCTTTCATTGCTTTCTTTTTTTCTCGGAATCATGGGTGTTCATGAAGGTCTCATGATAATAGTCTTTCTCCTGCTAACTATGAGACCTCCGTGGACTGATCAAAAAAGAAGGCTGGCACTCTAATATCCATTCTCTTAGTTCACAAAACTTTAAATAAACAATAAAATAACTTTCAGCAGTAATGTAGGTTTTCTTTTTTACCCTGTTGTTATGCTGGCATGATTAACAGAGGATTTTGTAATGCATCCTGCATCAAGATGTTAATGCCACCTGAGGGCAGTCTTTATAAGCATAGCGCCAGAAGAACGTGACTGTCATGAGTCTCAAAAAAGTAATATGCTTCTCTGCAGAATATAGACTTCTGAAAAAGAGGTATCTAGAAAGCACTAATTTTAGAAGTACCTTTTATTTGAATTCTGTAGCATTTAACAGACTCTCATTATTAGAATGAGTTATACTGTGGTCTCATGAGAGATGATGCTGAGAGAAAAATTCTTACCGAGAAAACATAAGCTGAAATGTCTTGAAGAATTTAAAGGTGAAGATCATGAAGTCAGGTGTAACAGCCACAGTTATATATGAGCTGTATAGTTATATTGAAAATGTGACACTGGTAAATAAATGAACTTCATGACATGTTCATAACCATTGACCATCCAGAATTTGAATTTTCATTCCATGAACTAGCATGTTATTTTATTATGTAACATTTTCTTTGCACTATTTATACTAACTGTATACAGTGCCATATTGACGTTTGTCATTAGTACATATTGCAGCCTACTTTACATTTTTGACCATGCTGTTTTTCATCAGGAATGCAATGAAGGAGCCTGCAGGAATCTAATAAAATTTTTAGGATTTGTTACTTACGATATGGAGGAAGAATATATGCAGTATCCTTAAAGCAAGCATTAACAACTTTGAGTAGTGCTTACCTGTAAGCTTCTTGCTCTTAAAGGTGGTCCTGGAAATTGACTAACCCCTGCTTAGTGGGAAGAAGAAGCTGTACTAATTCTTAAAGTAGAATCTGCTTTAAAATAGGGAAATTCTTAAAATGCATGTTTCGCCATTTTTATTTTTTTATTTCTGTTAATTAGCAGTTTTTTTCATTTTTTACCTTTTGTTTTGGAAATGTTTCCATGTGTTCTTTACTATATACAGTTGTTCATTTGCTTTTAGCTAATAGAGAGGACATGAGTCAGAAGCTGCACCCTATTGATAGTGACATTGGCAGTAACAATACAAACGTTCCTGATCTCATGGATGAATTTATAGCTGAGAGACTCCGCAGTGGTAGTGCACTGGTAAGCCTCTAAACTTCGTACATTTTGGTGTGTAAGTCTGCATATATGTGTGAACTCATCAGTGATGTTATAAATAAGTTCACTAAAACTTATTTCTCTGTATTTTATGCATTGGAAGGAATTGAGATTATCACTTAGCTTTTCCTTGCCTTTGACCTAGATTCACGCCATTTTGTGCTGTTTGTGATTTCATATCTGCTAAATCTTCCTTGTGGAAGCAGTGCAGAAGTTACTGTCAGGTGGATAGTCTCATTAAACTTGAGAAAAAACAGCCAAGATAAGTTTGAATAAATACTTATAAACTGCCACTGATTTTGTAATCTAGCACACAAATAGATACGTCGTCTCAAAACAGAGCACCAATTTAGTAAGATTAATTTTAGATTGGTATATCTAGTAAATGCTAAAACGTTGTATCATGAAAAGCTTATCAGTCTGAGTAGATCTCTAGTAAGTAGTAGGGTGGTAAAAGAATACAGAAGCAAGTGCACACAGTGTAAAAGGACATTATTATTTTTCATGAAATGTCTTTCTACTTTTATCTCTCTTCCATCTGAAGCAAACCTATCTGTAAAAGAAAAAAATGCCTTAAAGAGACACCAAATAAAATACCACCTGACTTTTACAGGAACAAAAAAAGTGCCTTATTTCTGCTATATGCTGTCTTTGGTGTCTAAGTCAATACCAAGGGTTTGGCTTAATCATAAGAAAAGTAATACATGAATTAGTAAATTCATTTGCTTGTGGTGTACAGTAAGTGTTTGCTCAGAGCATGGTAGTCTGTAGGCCAGAAAACACAAAGTTCCTTTACAATTTTTTCTGTTTGTGTCTGGAACCAAGGCTAACAAGTTTTCTTTAGTGATTTAAGCCTAATCTGGAGATAATATACTTTTTACTATTTTTCTCTCTGAAGTCTTCTCTAATACATGTGTGGCACTTGCTAGTCTGAACCCTAGCCTTTTAAGGTATGTGCCCAAAAATTCATTCTGCAAATAAAATCTGTATTTTTGAAATTCCGGGACTGCACATGTTCGTTACTTACTGCTGCCTGTCTGGTATTTTGGGAAGTCTTGGCTATGTGTGTAGTATAACGACAATTTTTGGTTTAGGTACTTTTAAACTATTTGTTATGTTCTGACCTTTGCAAATGTGGGAATGCTTTTTCCATTTTATGTAAAAAAAACCATCCAAGATCGTAAGGTAACTTATGTCTTTTTATTGTTTAGAATGTGACAAGAAGAGGAAGCAGTCCTGGCAGCCTGGAAGTTCCGAAAGACCTTCCTGATATATTGAACAAACAGAACCAAATGCGTCCTATAGATGACCCAGGTGTGCCTTCTGAATGGACATCGCCTGCCAGTGCGGGCAGCAGTGACCTCATCAGTTCAGACAGCCACTCTGACTCCTTCAGCGCCTTCCAGTATGATGGACGCAAATTTGAAAGCAAGTATATTTTTCCAAAATTAATATAGCATTTCTTATTGCTTGCTTGTTTTCCCCTTTTTATTTTTTTTTTTTTATTTCTGCCTTTTTTTTGGTCAAGTTGTATGGCAGCGGTTTTCTGTAAAGAGCTTATTTTGATTTCCTATGGAAGTCATTAACAAGTTAATGGAGCAAGCAGAGTCCTTGAGAGAGGCTGTTGTGGTTTTAGTATGCTAAATGAAACAGCACTGGAATACTACTGTACAAAAAGCAGAACAGTGAACAGAAGTTGCAAAGCAACATTGTCTTCTCCCTGGGGTGTATTCTTCTGTTCTGTGCAAAATATAAAAATGAAAAGTTACTTGGTTTGGAAGTTATTTTAATTCTTCTGAAAATATTTAAGTAAAACTTGAACATTTTCTAATATTTTTACAGCAGTCTTTCTGTAGCTATAGATTAATCAAGATACTAAGTGCAATATCACGGTAGATTTAGTATATTTTGCATAATAACAATGCTTTTTGGTTGTTTCATTTACTCATTCACACCCTTGTTCAACAGAAGGGATCATTATGGTTGCCAGGGATTATGACTTTCTGTGTTGTGTAAGAAAGAAATAATGTTTACATGGTAGAATTTATTGAAGAAATTGCAGTTTTAGGTATGTAGATGTTATGCAACCAGACGATCATATTTAAACTGACGTTTAGGAATGATGTTTTTTCTTTAGTGTCGATAAAAGCATTCGTTAGAATATCATTTGCCATTATATTTTTAGTTTGAAGTTAACATCTTACCAACGAGCTTGGATATTTCTTCCAGCTTATAGGTTTTGGAAGTAAATTCCTTATTGTATGTTTCCATTATTCTCACTTTATTCTCATGTAGGTAAGCTTACAGCAACTAAGCAGAATACAGGGCATGCAGTAGGAATGTCTTCTCCAGAATACAGTCACAGTTTCATGACAGAAGCGAGAATATTCATAATAGTAAATTTCATTCTATTGTTACATTTTATATAAATTTGCAGCAGTGCGTTAGCAATATAGGAGACGCACATACATGTTTTCTATGCAGGAATTTGGAAGTCCTGGGCTTTTGTTTTTTATATTAATGGTATTTTTAGGTTGTCAGTTAATACAGTGCTTTCCTCCTACAGATTTCAGCTTTGCCACTGAGGCAGGGACACCAGCTTCCAGTGACGTCAATGCAATTTCAGGACAGCAACAGAGTGCTGAGGAGCAAGAAGTGGCCAGTCTAACTACACTCCACATAGACTCGGAAACAAGTAGTCTCAATCAGCAACCATTGTCTGCTGAAGCTGCAACTATTACTGGTAAAGCAGTTAAAAAAAACTTTTAAAAAAGCATTTATTTCAGATATTTTCCACCTACCCTGAAGAATGCAAGTTCCAGCTTCTGCAATGAATCTGTATTCTATATAAGATGATTCTTGGATTCAAATTATTTTTTGATTGCTATTGAAAAGTAATGTATGAAGTAACGTAAGTAGAAAACCTTTGTCTGACTTAATGATCCCTGGCTTGATGTTAAATGTATTTTAAATTTTTCATGAGAAAATCTGTACAATTACCAGGGAGACAACTCTTACCACATAACTTACACCAGGTCTCTTACAAGTGTCCTACTCCTGGTAGTCAAATGGCTAATTTTTGGCAAGAGTTTTTTTCCTTGGAAGGCTTTGAAAGTGCTCTTTTAAATCAGTGTATCATGATGAAGCATCATGAAATTCTTCTATTTATGTATATCTTAAACTCTCTATATGTTGTCTGTTGTGTAACTGAGAGGAACTTTTAACATGCAAAATGTTACTGTGCCATGTAAGATCATTTTCCATTTGTGTAACTTAAGAATTCTTTCTTTCTTAATTTTTTTTTTATTACTTGTTGATTTCATGAAAAAGTAAGCCTGTTTGGAAGCAGTGTTTTACTGTCTCAGTTGATTAGCTTGGGCCTCCACCAGTTTACTTTCCAACTGTTTTCTTGAGAAAGAGAATAAGCGATTAGGTTAACATCCACCAAGAGATGCAGTTCACCCAAATTGAATGGGCTTTCTTTCTGAAAGAGAGAGTCTTCCTCTCTGAGGAGTATTTGGAAGAACGGTCTCTTGCCAGAATTTGTTAATGAGAAGTAAAGATGTCTATAGTCATTTTCATACTCCTTGTTCCATAACTGGTATGCACTACCATTCCTGTTGCAACCCTGGGAACAAGTGCCTATTTACCTGTGAAAGCTTATACCTACATATAGTGTCATCCTCTCTGTGAGAAATCAAATTCTGCATTTTCAGATATATTGAAAGACATTTTTACTTGCCTGGCCGCAATTTCACTTTCTAAAATTGCCTTTCTGCTGAAAGTAGCATGGTATTAGCTTTCTTGACCATTGCTGTTCAGCTTGTTCAGCAATGACCAGCTTGACTTTTGTTCTGTCTTCATTTTCTCTTTGGTGTGTGCTTGTTGAAAGTCCTTGCAGAAAATATGTTCTTTTTCTGCTTGTTTTTATATGTTAATAATTTCATTACTGTTTTGTGTTTTTGTCTAAGTTTGCACTATAATTGCATTAATGAGATTGCAGTTAATGATAGAGTTGTCCATTGAGAGATTCTGTGGCTGTCTCTTCTTGTTGTTTGGACCACTGTTTTAGAGAGGCAGCTTTTGTGTGTCACATACACTTAGCTGGGTTTCCTGAAGAAACGCGAATTGTACAGTTACACTGCACTGTCTGTCTCTCTCTGGCTGTTCCATGCTCTCAACAGTGTTGGAGTCCATTGTCTAATTTCTGATATCTACATATGTATCTATATATATAGATAAAGGCACACAAACCCCATATAAGAAAACAGAAGGACATGATTTTCTGCAAAGCTTTATACAAGTTAGGCAGCTATCTAGTGAAAACTGAATGTATGTAGAGCCCCATGGCAGGGAGGCTTGCAACTTGAATTCACTGAATTACACATCAGCAAATCCATGCAGAAACTCAACCTCAAAACATGCTCATAAAAAAGTGAGTTTTCACTGCTTTGGCTGCTCAGAAATCTCTGTGTTTTTAAATAGTTTTGCTTTGAAGGTTTTTGGAAGGAAAATTTCTTCTTGGTATATAGCCATTATTCATATTCTTAGCACACAATTGAGTTTACTACTGCTTGTTGTTTACTAGTGCTAGAACAAGTTGCACCCATGCAGTCTCAGTCAAATTTGGATCCACATGTGCTGGAGTATCTCTTGGTGCTTCCGACAGGACTCCAGAAGTTCAGCAAATTTTCTGTTATTATTTCTGTCCATTCTTTTCCATCCTTTGAAGGTCTCCCCACTCTTTCCATCTCATTCCCTTTCTTTCTGTATCACACTTCCTCACTTTTTCTCCTCTGCATCAGTCTTTCTCATGCTTTTGCTTTGTCTGCTTTCATCTATCCCCACTTAATGAGCAGAATGGAAGAGAAGTAGGAAAGGATTTCTTTGGGCATCTTCTAAGTGTAGTTTACACTATCTTTGCATGCACCTGGAAAACACGTGATTGATAGCGAGAGGAGAGTATCATTTGCCTGTTGCATGAAACAGTAGTTTGTGTGTGAAGCAGTAGTGCCAATCTCTCCTGCATAGAGGTGTTGATTTAAATTGATGGCAAAAGCTTCATTGCCTGTGCCATTTAAAGCAGATCTTTGCAGTTTAGCAATTAAGGTTGTTTGCCACAATTTCTGTGCTGATAACACTGACATTTTCTGTCAGTTTCTTTAAACAATTTGTTCTCTTTACACAAAAGAACACTTCACAGCCAGTGATTGGGAAAATTAGTACTTTAGGAGACTCACTTTTTCCTTCTGTTCCTAAAGTTTAGTTTCTCTCTAATACTGAGCTTCATATATAATATTTTTGGCTCCCTGTTACATTTATCTAAAGCTAAAAATAAATAGATTTGAATTCTTCTATTTTAACATATGCTGATGTGTAGGGAAGTATGTGTTGAATCTGTTCTTTTCTGTGATGTGACTGTTCTGGCCAAACTCAGCTTTTTATAAGCCTCTTTATGCAAATTCAGGAAGTGAAACCAACGTAGTGCAGAAGAAAAATACAAATACCTACTCCCTCTCTGCAGGTCTCTCAGTAACGGAGACCAAATAGTTGCCTAGAGAGGTTGCTCAGTGGTGATCATGGAAAAATGCCTTTGCAGCACCATCATTCGAACACCTGTATTTTCCTGTCTTTGAGAAAATAGCGTTCCTCTTACTAGACAGAACTTCCTCTCTGTATGAATTTTCTCAGGCCAATTGGTACATAAGCATCAAAGATTGTCAGTTACTGGTTTGAGCTTTTATTTATAAATTAACTTGCGTGCATCCATAAACCTGGAAAAACAGTTGTTCCAGGAAAATTTCTCCCTAAATTACTGGAGGGTAATTTTAAGTGAGGGAATGTGAAGAGAATTTTGACTGTACAGAGCACTGAAAGTGCTGCAGAACAAACACATTTAAAATTATATGCAACTAAAATAGAGCTCTGTTAATGCATTTCCATATCTGATTTTGGTGTTAATCTCTCAGCTGTCCTGCATGTAATTTGTTGGGTTTTTTTTGAAGCACCATTCGCAGGGAGATCTGCTTACAGGTTTTCTATCTTTTCTTGGCCCAATTTGGTACAGAAAAGTAGCTCAGTTTTAATGCTGTGTTTAGACAACATTTTGGTAGCACAAGAAGATAGAAAAGGCTTTTAAGGTAACTGTTAAAAATTGCATTTGCAGGCTCTGAAAGTGCTTCTCCAATCCAATCTGCTCTTGGATCCAGATCACAGACACCTTCTCCTGCCACTCTTCATGCAGATCATATTGAGCAGAAGGATCTGCAGCTGGATGAGAAGCTCCACCACTCTGTTTTACAGACGCCAGATGACCTAGGCAATATCTGGAACAGAAAACATAAACCTGTTCTTTCTTTCTTTCTTTTTGAATGCAATACAATGAAGTAGCTAGTATCACATTAGTTGTAAACAGTCTTGTACAAGGCTGTTTTGTCTGTGCTTTAAGAGATATTTCATTACCGTGATTTCCTTTAAAAGTAAAAAAAAAAACCCTTTTGCATTTTATCTTGCATTTCATTGGAATTATTAGCAGTGGATTAGTAGTTCACACGTTTATATTGTTCTTTTTGATGCTTAGAGTCATGGCAGCTTAACCTAGTATGCAGCCCTGCCATGGACTGTTTCATCATTAATTTACAAATAATAAGACATAATTTTAAAGTAATGTTATGATTTCTTCTTGTGAGTTTTGTTCATTTCCCTTTCATATTTAAACAGATTTATAATTACTTGAACTATGTCAGCTATTGAATTCTAGAATGCGTTCACTTCATAAATACAAAGTTCCTGTTTCTCCCATATTTGGTCTCATGGAAAAAGAAGAATATCTGATCTATATTTCAGACCATTTTCCTTGAAGCAGCCTACTGATGGGCAGAAATATTATCATTTTGCTTTGCACTTTGATATCTACAGCCTAGAAACCATTAGTGTCTCTACCACAGTGGTCCAGATCTTCAAAAGAAGAGGCTATGTGATGAGGCTGAGTTCAGATTTAATTTTGACTTTGTATGCCTGTGGGAGCTGTGAGATTTTCCTAAAATCTCAGCAAATTCTGATGCTGAGGTGTTTTGGAAATCTGTTTGAGAGGGGCAGAAAGGACATGTGGGATGCTGCTGCTTTAAAACTGTGGCTTGTTAGCTAGTTTTGTGTGGCTGTTTAGCTAATTGTGAGCTGAGTAGAGTAGTCATCACAGAATCGTAGAATCATAGAATAGTTAGAGTTGGAAAGGAATTTAAGATCATCCAGTTCCAACTCCCCTGCCATGGGCAGGGACACCTCCCACTAAACCATGCCACCCAAAGCTCTGTCCAGCCTGGCCTTGAACAGCGCCAGGGATGGAGCATTCACAACTTCCCTGGGCAACCCATTCCAGTGCCTCACCACCCCCACAGTAAAGAATTCCTCCTTATATCCAGTCTAAACTTTCCCTGTTTAAGTTTGAACCCATTACCCCTTGTCCTGTCAGTGCAGTCCCTAATGAAAAGTCCCTCCCCAGCATCCTCATAGGTCCCCTTCAGATATTGGAAGGCTGCTATGAGGTCTCCATGCAGCCTTCTCTTCTCCAGGCTGAACAGCCCCA
>JAOEHY010011738.1:0-18601 GCA_025447955.1 Psilopsiagon aurifrons
CAATGTCTCTCTTGCAGTGAGGGCCCAGAACTGAACACAGGATTCGAGGTGCAGCCTCACCAGTGCCCAGCACAGGGGGCAATCACTGCCCTGGCCCTGCTGCTATTGACCTTTCATACTTACTGTCAAGTTCAAAAGTATTTTAAGTGCCACTACATCTCTCCAAAACACAACCCCTTGTAGGTATTTCTTCATCTGACAAACCTTTTCTTTGGGCTGAGGTGCAACAGGAGGGTTAGCCAGTGGGAAAGCAACGCTGGGGGCCTGTGGAGTGGGGATCAAGTGATCTTTCATTGGTGTTTCAGGATCTCCACATACAGGATTCTTTAGACCTTCAACCACATCTCCATCCACAGCCTCAGGAAGAGCTGTGAACATAAAGTGTTGCATGACTTGTCTTTGGCTGAATATAATTATGGATAACAAAAATTAACAATTAAAGAAGTAGCCATCCTAAAAGCACAGAACACAACTGCTGCTATAACACATAGAGCTACATTTCACCACCGCCCTTCCAAAAGATGCTCTTCCTCACACCACAAACTAATTGTAATATTGCAAACTCATGTCTCTTGATGTCTTGCTTGGAAAAAAGACTCAAAACTTCAACTGTCCCAATTTCTTTGTCTAAACCACACAAATTTGGCTGAACCAAAAAGCAGTGGAATGCATTTAACTGATTTTCTTCAACGTCCTCTAGGACAAGGCCAGTTTTCAGGAAGAATGTTGCCACGAGCAGAAACTCTCTAGGTAGACTGAGGGAAGGAGATGGGGGCAGAAGGAAGGCAGTAGGGAGAGAGGAATAAAGGACTCTGCTATCTCAGGAGGCGGAATGGGAAGAAAGCAAAAACACATGAAAAAACAGATGTGTTGCTTCCTTTGTCCTAGCAGTAGACTAAAGACTTCAAAAGAACAGGGAAGATAAATACAGTATCTTCACTGAATCCTGACCTAAGCACATCCATTGGCAGCTCTGACACACCTGTTTTTCAGGTTCATGGGTTATCTGCTTCCTGTAACCTCCATTCTTCACTTATTAATATTTCCACTACTTTGCTACTAGTATTCCCATTAGAATTCCACTCCCCTTACCTGAATTGGTACCTGGAAACCAGCTGTGGCTCAGAAAACATTGGGATTTCCTGAAGTTGAGGCAGACTGTTTTAGAGAATCACTTCCTTGGTGTTTGACCACAAATGGCAAATGGATAGGAAAGCTTCTCTTTATAACAGCAATACATAATGGAGCTCAAAGATGTGAAATTGTATTTCTGGCTTTCAAGAGTGGCAACAATGCTCTTGGTTTTTTTTAAAGTAGAATTCAAACACTACTCTATTTTAAAGTCCCCAATATTAAATGAATGCTGTAGCAAAGAACAAGGATATTGTATTTCCCATTTTACCTATAGCAGCAATCTCTGCATCAGCTAAAGATCCTTTGAAGACAGATTCATCCATGTTCTTATTGGCGTTACTCTGACCTTGCTCAGTGTACTGGGAAGGACTATTAGGCCACTGAAAGTTGCTGACAAGTTTTGCTCTCTCCTCCCTGGCAGTAGGGTCGTCCCAGATGATCTGCTCACTCTGCGATGGCTCTGTGTTTATATCTGCAACAGCCTGGCAGGACTGCCTAAGGAGAAGAGCACAGATACCTTAAATATGCATTTGCTCTGCAGACTACAAAACCAGAAGGCAATGTGTTAACAATCACATCAACTGCAGCATCCAAGTGACCTCATTATTAGAAGGCACAACTGGGAAAGGGGAAAATTTCAGTATAAAGCCAACTCCAGCAGCCTGACTTCAGTGTCAGCATGGCTGGAAAAAGGCAATCAAAATCTCATAGAATCACAGACTGGTTTGGTTTGGAAAGGACACTTGGGTTGAACAAGATCATCCAGTACCAACCCCCTGCTGTGGGCAAGGACGCCTCACACTAGACCATGCCGCTCAAGTCTCTGTCCAGCCTGGCCTTGAACACTGCCAGGGATGGAGCATTCACCACTTCTTCAAGCAACCTGTGCCAGGGCCTCACCACCCTCAACATCTCAGTAGGAGATGTTTTTATCATGTGTCATATTGATACATTATTCTAAAATCAGTGTCCTCCACTCTTTACTGAACCTCCGAATTTGCAAATGACCAAGTTAAAGGAGTAATTTTACAAGGTTTCCATTACATCCTCACTGTAGCTCTGCATTAGAGTTCAAATCCTATTCTCTGTTTAGAGAGAAAAGAAATAGAGGAGAAGCATCCACAGAGGCACTTTGCAGGAATACCTACTACTTGTATATGACCTACATACTGAAATAGTGCAGCATTGATTTCTTCAGAATCTACGAGAACACTAATCTGAAGAAAAAGAAATCTGTTGTCCTAATTCAATTAAGACCTAAAAACCAATCATACCATTCTGTGATTTATTCTTTAAACCAAAAGATTAAGGTAACATTCTGACTTTATCTGCCACATCAAGTTAAAGATTGTGAATTGCAAGAGAAGCAAATGTAGTGTTATCAGTAAAGACAATACACCTGAAACCCTGGACACCTATTCATGTTTCAATGAATGTCTCAGTATGTGCACAGATAACAAAATCAAGACACTCTGAAACACAAACCAATACCTGAGAGCTTCCAAGACCCTACTGCGTCCATTCCGCGCAGATCGTGCACTATCAGGAGTGGCTGGAGAACCATCAATACTGTTCCTTGAAAGGGATCCTCTTTGCCCTGGGGGTTTCACCAGTGATGTCGCAGACATGATCTCCTGCAGCTGCCTTTGGAAGTTCTCCCTCATTTCTAGTGCTTGGGTTAAAACTTAAAGAGAAGGAACACAACTTGTAAGATCAAGACTGTTGTAACAAGTGAAAAGTAACCAAGCTTCCAGTCAGCTTCCCCCTGCACTGGGATAAAGACAGTACATTGAGGAGAAGAAAAGATATCTGGGGAAAAATTAGGAGAACTATACATGCCCAAGCCACCTATCCTAGACACAAGAAGTCTCCGCTTGGCTCACTTCTGAATTTGCTTACATTATCTAACTTATACCCACAATTCTCTGCATAACAAAAGGTATACTCTGAAAGAGTGATTTCTCACTTTAAAGACCAACTTCAGTGTTCTAAGAACAAAGAAATGGCAGTTAAGTAATTGCAAGGAATGATCAAGATTTTCTATCGGCTATCGTTAAGTCTTAAAATAGAGAACAAAACCCTTTCCTGTCACGGAGCAACAATTAGAGCTAGCTATACTTGACCAGCATGTAATAAATACCAGACCTTAACATTCAGCACCTGAAACCGTAAAAGGTTTATCTTGTTAGTGTGATGTTCCACAACTACTCTGATTTACATTTACCTCCTTTGGATTCACTTGCTCCAATCTGTTCTTCTCCTGCAGTGACCATTCCCTTTATTTGGTCAGTCGTTGCATCATCTTCCACATCCTCTTCACCCACTAGCATAACCTATATACAATAAAGTAGAATGCGCAAACACCATTTCTTTTTGCTTTTTACCCATGTCCAACACCTGTGTTAATTCTTAAGATTATTAATCTTGCCTGAGAGTAAATCTAACCTTTCTGCTACTGCAGGGGCAGTACAACAGTGAACCGCACCATCAGTGACAACATCTGTACTGCAGCCTAAATGTCTACTAAGGCAATTTCACACCTTGGATCTCATTACCTGCAAGAGAAGGCAAAGACTGGACCTATGTTCATTTCAAATCTAGGAAGCTCTTCTAAGCCCAAAATGCCTGTGTTTTCCTCCACTGCACTAGAAGAAGAGTATTACAAATGCAGAAAAACCTTAAGGAACATCTGCAACACCTACTATTAATTACTAGCTAAACCTGATTCAGGTCATCACTGAGTAAGCATCAATGGTTTTTATTCACAGAATGGTTTGTGTTGGAAAGGACCTTAAGCTCATCCAGCCAACCCCCTGCCACATGTTATTATAACAATAAACTGAATCCAAATTGCTTCTTAGAACATGAATTCACTTCACACATTATACCTCGGTTTCCTCTGATGGTTTTCCAGTTGATGCAAGTTTACTGGAGGAAGAGAGTCTGTCATCTTGCACTGCACTGATGTCCAGGCTCATTTTGGGATTGTATGTGTGAGGAAAGAGAGATTCAGGAAGCCGTTTGTATTCTTGGGCACACTGTAATAACATCAGTAAACGTAAGAAAGATGAGAAAGTGATCTGGGATAAAAGGAATTTCACATCTAAACACACGAAAAGTACAATACACAAAAAAAGAAGTATTTTACACAAGAGAAAAACGTGGTTCTCTTTCTGGGAAAGATGTAGAAGAAATGTTCAATGGAACAGAATTTCTTTTCTCCTCATGGAGAACAAGGTAAAAGTACATCAGTGAAAACTGACTGATGGATTTACATATTCAAAACAGGATGCAAAACATCAGTCCCTATACATGTTCAATATAAACACAAAACAGAAGAATTGAAGGGAAATGGTTTTAAGACTCCATTTCCCCTCGGTTTCAAAAAGCAAGCTCCATACCTCCAAAAGCCAGTGTTCTGAAACAATATATATACCCCGTTCTTTAACTGATTTGTACTCCTTATTATTGTCATTTTGTCCTCCCTTGTAGATGAAGTGTGTTACTGATTCATCAAAGCACCACCTAGAAAAGAAAATGAAACAGAATCACTGACTGGTTTGGGTTAGAAAGAACCTTAAGATCGTCCAGTTCTAACCCCTGTCATGGACAGGGACACCTTCCAATACAACTTCAAGATATCATTTCTATGAAAAAGCATCAGAAATCCAAAGCAGAAGTAGTCCTATCCCTTGTTCACATTAAAATATTGGTTTGTCTATTTTGCTATGCCTAAATAAGCAATGAGCCCACTTTCATCATCAAATAAAGACAGAATTCAGTTTCAGGATTCTTTGTCTTTTGAACAACTTCAGTGTCTTTTGAAAGAAATCCTGATTCAAACAAACTAATTGTGCTAAATATATGGAATAGGAGCAATTTTGCTTTAGTTTGCTTTGGGTTTATGTAAGTAAGTGGAGTTTCAGATCAGTTTCTGAAAAGAGTGGGACCCAGGATGAGAAAGCTTTTCTCTTTGGTTGACATACTGAGCTACAGAAGTGAAACACTGATCTTTCGAGCTCAAAATATACAAAATGCAGGATTCTAATATTTAAACTGATAAAACCCCCCTAGTATTTGCTACCTAATGCAAGTATCTTCAGCATTTCTAAACCAAATGTAAGTGTAACTTTCTCATCTAACCTGTAGATTGTAACACTTACTGTAGAAATCAGTAACAAAACACATAAATCGGATTTAGTAGGAGCAGTCTTAAATCCCAAACATCGTGGTTTCTTTCCATAACAACCTTTTTATCCTGAGCTTTTCTAAGCATGCAACTTGGCCATGCTTACAACCTGTAAGATAATTCTTTTTGAGTCTTTCCAAGACAGACTTTTATCAAGACCACATAGACTCGGGATGTGTCAGGGAATGTGTGTGGCATTATTTCTCATTAGTAGCAGATGGACTTATTTGCTATTGAAATACTTAAAGATAGTGAAATCTAATGTACAGCTATAGCAAAAGCTCATGGAGATAAAGCATATTAGACTCCTAAGATTCATATTTATTAGATGTCACATCAGTGCAGAAGCTTAGAAGCTGTTTGCATCAGTTCTTACCTGTAGTCTGCCCCCAGAGAAGCTGCTACTGCATTCAGTTCACTTTGCTTCTTACCAAGTTTTTTACTAACATGAATAACAACATCTGCTAGAGGCTTGGGCTCTTCTTCCTGTTCAAGCAGCAAAGATAAAAACAGGAGATCATGTTTGGAAAGTTTCTGCATCAATCACAAAAATACTCTAAGATTAATTATAATGTGTAGTAAAACAAGCAACAATAAGAAAACTAAACACATTTTTACTGCTCCCAAACTCCAAGGTTAAAATCCAGCACTACTATCATTGCATACAATGGGAATCCAAAGGCTGAAGATTCACCTTCAGCCAGTATCCCTGGATCATAATCTCCACCCATAGAATCATTACGCTAATCCAGTTCCAACCCCATGCCACAGGCATGGACACCTTCCATGTCGCCCAATGCTCTGTCCAACCTGGCCTTGCACACTGCCAAGCATGGGGCAGCCACAGCTTCTCTGGGCACCCTGTGCCAGCACCCTCACAGAAACCCCAAAGTTTCCTACCTCTTCTGGCTGTGCAGCACTCAGATGTGGGCTGGCAGTCAGAGCTGCTGCATGCCTCGTGCTGTTTGCCAGTGCCGACTTCAAGTTCCTGCTGATGACTTCAGAGAGGGGTGTGCTCAGCTTCCTGGCTTTTTGATCAGGACCTACTGGACTTTCCAAAGCTGCCAGAGCATCCTACCAAAAAAGAATCAACTGAGTGACTTTTAGGAACCATTGTATGTCCTAAACCAGGACAGGGCACTACAGTAGCAGCTAGCAAGTGCAACTGTAGCACCACCACACAAAGGCAGTACAAGACAATCCCAGTCTTAAATTACATAAGCAAAATAGGAAGAAGGTAAATTATTAGTCTCTCTTTTCACTGCCATCAATGAAAACTGCCTTCAGTGGAAAAGCCAGTAGCCAACCCCAATCTGTTACTTTAATTTAGTACTACCTCCTCCCTCAAAGTTGCATGAGTATGTGATTCTATCTGCACCTTTGAAATACCATTTGCTACTGCCCCTTTTTAAGAATGAGAATTTTTGGTCTAGAGTATGTCACTTTTGGAAGTATCAGTGTAAACTATAAGATTTTGAAAAGCAGAGCACCAAACTGAATCACAGAATCACTCAATCCCAGCCTAGTTTGGGTTGGAAGGGACCTTAAAGTTAATCCAGCTCCAATTCCCTGCCATTGGCAGGGACACTTTCCACCAGACCAGGCTGCTCCAAGCCCTGTCCAACCTGGCCTTGAACACTGCCAGGGATGGGGCAGCCACAGCTTCTCTGGGCATCCTGTGCCAGCGCCTCAGCACCCTCACAGGGAAGAACTTCTGCCTTACATCCAACTTAAATATACCCTCTTTTAGTTTAAAGCTGCTCCCCTTCATCCTAACTCTACACTCCTGATAAGGAGTCCCTCTGCATCTTTCATGTAGGCCCCCTTTAAGTACTAGAAGGCTCCCATAAGGTCTTCTTGGAGCCTGCTCTTCATGAAGCAGAACACTGAATTCTGGTTTGGTAATAGTTTTTGTTCTACTGCAGGCAGAGGCATTAAAAAAAAAACCTAAAACAAACCCAAACCACAAAAACAACCCCAAAAAATCCCCAACCCCCCAAAAAACTAACACCACATCAAAACACCCAACCTACAAACCCCCCAAAAACCCTAACATCTCAGGAACTCAATGCACTGATCTTTCAGGGAAGGCCTTGAAAACGAAAACACAGATTGTGTACTAAACCACGACAGTGAGGTATAGAACACATAAGCATATGATGCAGTGGGCACAGAGGAGATTTGTTAAGAACATTACTGCATCGACTAGTCAAGGAATTTGGTCCACAGGTCATTAACTATCTATATATTAATACAATATGCGTGTGTGTGTGCATAAACAGAGCCAGTTTTCCGAGCTTTATTCATATAATCATAGACTGGTGAGGGTTGGAAAGGACCTTAAGATCATCCAGTTCCAACCCCCTGCCATGGGCAGCAACACCTCACACTAGATCATGTTGCCCAAGGCTCTGTTCAGCCTGGCCCTGAACACTGGCAGGGGTGGGGCAGCCACAGCTTTTCTGGGCACCCTGTGCCAGTGCCTCAGCACCCTCACAGGGAAGAACTTCTTCCTTAGATCTAAGCTGAACTTCTCCTGTTTCAGTTTGAATCCAACACCCCTTGTCCTTTCACTACAGCCCCTGATAAAGAGTCCCCCCTGAGCGTTCAAAATGCGAAGTCTATATGTTAAGAGCATGAAACAGGGTAAGCAGAGGTTTCTGAGCTGTTTTTAAGACTATGCACGTCTTCACTGGCTCTACAGACTAAAGGACATATAATGATGATCACCTTTACATCAAAAGAAGGCTTGAATAACTTGTCTTTGGAAAGAAATTTTGATGGTGTATCAAGATGTAAAGACGGCTCTTTCTGTATCACTCCCCCTTGGGCAAGAGGGGTTGTATTTGCCATGTGGCGAGAGATGGCAGCTTGGAACGCTTTACTCTGGAACCTGCTGATATCAAGAGGAGTCACTGGTTTTTTTCTTCCAACTTCAAGGAGATAATTATATTGCTTCACATCAGGAGAGTTAACAGTTGCTGGTGTCTTGCTAAGCTCAGTAATGGAACTCCCCTTATCTTTAAAAGAAACAAAGAAAACATAAGCAAGCGATCTGATTTCTACCACACATCTCACATATACTCTTATTTAAACAAGAACTGGAAGTTCATCTGACCTTTCTTTTCCTAAAAAAAATAATTTATATCCTCTCCAAGAAATGCTTGAAACTGACAGTTCTATTTTAAAAGCCAGTATAGTAAGTGTCTCTTCCAGTTAACCACTTCCATTAACTACACTGACACTAAGAGTGACCCCAACTGTCTGAAAAAGGGAGAGCAACCCCAGGGCTGCTCACACAGTTCCACACATCCCGGTATAGCTCATATACCTTGTACAACAACTTATCAAAATACAGACCTAATACACAACAAAACCTTCCCTTTCAACATGAAAGGCATTTTCTCCCTGGCTCCCTACTTCCCAAGCAATGTAAAATGTCATGACTCTGAACCACACCTCTTTAGGTCACTGCATACGCTTCCAGTCCTTTATGCCTTTGGATAAATAGGACTGAGATTTAGACATCAATAAGCCCTCAAAGCTTCTCCATCATAAATGCTTCTATTTAAGCATAGCTCATCATCTTCATAGCTCAAGAAGATTAGTGCAAGAATTGCTTTTACATTTTACTGCTCATGTCCCCCGCTTCCCCTTTTTTCCTTAAAAATGTAATATACAGGGAAAACATGCCTATGCCAACAACATACTTTTGTTCTCTAAGTGACCCATATAATTAATTCACAAGGACGCTGGTAATATAGGTCTGCTAACATTCAGTATTAAATCACTAACCCATTACATATGGAAGAAACACTGCCAAATAAAAAGCATGAAGTAAAAGGAACAGAAGCTTCAGAAGATGAAGCAGGCATCAGAGGGGCATCATATCATTGCAAACTAACAAGTATGAGGTTCTAAGCAGGATCTACTATCAATTCTTAAGCAATCTACAGAGTAGAACGTGTCCAAAAGGACAAAGGTGAGCCACCAAGCCAGACTTCCAACTGACTGATAACCACAAGAATCTACTAGCTTGCTACAAAATACTTACAGCAAACACACAGTATCGTTTCTGTAATCACAACTCAACAGCACGAGAAAGAAATACAGAAAAATACTTGGAAAAATATCCTACAGCTCTAATACTTCAAAGGTGGTAGGGAAGAAAAATCCATACTACCTATACTCTTCATTATGAATGAACAGTGATATGACACAGCCATATTCCCTAACTTGTTAATAACCAACCTTCAGCCTCTGCATTTTCAACCAAGAACTTGCTTTCATCTGCTTTCTTTCCTGCCCTTGCAGAGTGCAAAAGCCAAGCTACAGTGACTGCTGGTAAATTCCACTTCTTTGCAGCTTCATATTTGGAACCATCCGCTTCTCTCACCACAAGGTGGGTACTGGCGAACATGCCCTTTTTTGCGTTGGCTTTCCGAACAAAGAATTCTTGGACTCTACAATCAGATTAATAAAATATTCATTGAGCCATAAAATCTTCATTTAGTCACAAACAAAATTCATTTAGGGCACATTTATACTATTGTAAAGTGCATCCAAGCAACAGAAAAAGGACCTATAGAATTGTCTAAGACCATCCACTTTGTACTTTACAGCTTAACCTACACTTACAGGCAAAAAAACCATAACATTTCTCATACTCTAGAAGTCCTCACATATCCCATTGTCAAATCATAGAATGACAGACTGGCTTGGGCTGGAAAGGACCTTAAGATCACCCAATTCCAACCCCCTGCCATGGACAGGGACGCCTCACACTAGACTATGTCACCCTAGGCCTTGAACACTGTTCTTTTCTGGAATCAACAACCATCGTTTCCAAATGAACAATAGTTTTTCTCATATTAGTGTTTCTCTCATCATCAAGGACTCATCTTCCAAGAAGACACAGGACTAAGAACTCACAGGCAAAGAATATAGTTCAAACAGACCACAAATCAGATCAAATGATATTGTAAGTTATACAGTAAGAATATACACAATGTATGAATCTGCCACTTCATGATTCAGTATGTTGCTCTTAACAATGGCTGTTTAAGAACAAGAAGAAAGGATGACAGAAGACATACCTGGCTCCTAGCAGTCCTGCCAGATAAACCAGAGAGTCTCTCTCCGCGCCAGTGAACTGGCTAAAAGAAAGAACACAATCTTCCAGCGGGGTAACTCCTTCCATGACCGGGACTGGTGTGAAAAGCGGATTGGAATGGGGATCTAAAAGGACCTGCTGTTCCACACATGTTAACTTAGAGAAAGTGAAAGAGAATAAAATGCAAATCAAGCCAAAAGCCAACAGTATTTCAGTAACTTTACAACAGCATTTATGGACTCAACAAGCACTTCTGGGTCCATCCTTATATCTGAAACAAATCATTTCCCACTGAATCAGACAAATTCTTTCCTAAAGGATTTTGTCAGGTCTGACATACGGAGGTATTATTCAAAACTTTTCAGTTGCTACTCTTCCAACACTGGAGGCTCCCTGAAAGTAGTTTCAAGACCTGTCCTAAGAGTCTGCATAGATTTACTTCACGGAAAGCTACCTCGTACAGAAAAATACTAACAGCAGTTAGTCTACATCATGCACACACTCTTGGCAAATAGGGTTAGTACTTGACTTTGAGCTATAAAGCTGTCTTGCAAGTAAAAATCATGAAACAAGAAAAAGTTAAGCCCAAAGATATCATACGAAATCATCATTAGTCAAATATCTCCTTCTACAGTTATTAGTAAAGAGAGAATGCTGTCAGACTCATACAAGGAGCCTCTGAGTCATGACAATGAAGACCTGTTTAATAAGCCTGTAGAAAATGAAGTGGAACAGATAAAAGATAATTTATCAGTGCACAGGCTTTAAAACATGCTTTCATTTAGTACGCATCAAATGCAACAAGGCTAATCTCTTAGTATCTTACTTACATTTAAGCCACTCATAACTGCACACTGACAAGACATATCTCTAATAGATATGTATCTACTTACAGAACTGACGGTGTAACTCCCTTACCAGCCACGTGTTTGTGACAACATCACCAACAGTCATCTGCACTGTGCACCCCAGTAAAGGTACCACTGCATAGTCTGCAACGGTTCTGCTTTGCAGTGGCAGGATATTCCCAGCATTCTCCTTTATAATATCTGCAATGCAAGACTCATCCTCTTCACCAAAACCCAAAACAAGGAAGCTCTTTCTGCCAAACAATCCTTCTTCAGCTAGGGCAGACGACTCTCCCAGAAAACCGCTATGGATGGAAGATTCATTCTCTCCTTGAATAGTCAAGTGAGGAACATCACTGAAGGTTCCAGATGTTAGTTTTCCAGCTTCATCTGAAAGGGAAAAAAAATAATACATCAAAACTACCCAACCACAGTGATTGCTTGATTAGAACATTAAAGACAACTCAGAATAGTTTAAGAAGAAACTACAGTACTTAAACAGGGGACACTGGGGTTAGATGTAAGGATGGTTATACACTGTGAGGGTGGTGAGGAGCTGGCACAGATTGCCCAGAGAAGCTGTGGCCGCCCCATCCCTGGCAGTGATCAAGGCCAGGCTGGACAGAACTCGGAGCAACCTGGTCTAGTGTGAGATGTCCCTGCCCGTGGCAGGGGTCTGGACCCAGATGATTCTAAGGTCCTTTCCAACCCACACCATTCTATGATCCTGCTGTTTTCAGCCAGGTTTAGTTAAAACTGCTCTATACTGGCCTGTTTGATTTCTAAAACACACTAGCTGTGGCTAGCTTCTTAATAACGAAACGCTGCAGGACACACATGCTAATCATGAGCAGTTAAACTTTTCACGGTATGCTGAGACCAGAACATACCTAATGTAGAATCATTAGTTATGTATTGAGAGAGGAGGTCATCTTCAACAGCTTTTTGATGCTTTGTAACATTCATAGCTTCTTTCTTCAAGAGATTGTTATTTTTGGGAAGAACTGACTTAATTCCAGGTTGCTCCAAAATTGGATTCTCTAACAGCTGATAGTTTAGAGGGATATACTGCTCCACTGGCTGTAGATAACCGTTACTGAATGAGTCCAGCAACCATTTTGCTGTTACTACATGAGGCCTATAAAATAAAGTGTTACACAAACAAGTTACAGCAGGTTTCAAAACTGTTATTCTTCTTTTCTACTCCACAAATACTAGTAAATACACACAAACAAATTCTGTAACGCCAATACTAAGAAGATTTGGGCACTTTACAAACCTCAAGTTTATTGTTTGATTGATTGGTTTTTAATTCTTTGAGTCTGAAAACAAAGAATTTAATATTCATTTTCTATAATTTGAAGTACATTTGCCACTGCAGGGTTGCCAAACCCTTCCTCCTCAATATATTAACAAATACAAGTTAACATTTTTTGTCCCCGATAAGAATACTGTTCTTCTATTTCCTGAGGTGACTCACAGCTACCCAAAGAACTACAGTATTCAAGAACACATGACGATGTACTTATGAATACAAGGCTGGAAGTCTTCTCACTGAAGAACCGGTTATGATTTTCAAATCTATACATGTCTTCCTTTCTACAAGGTGGTGGAAGAAAGAAAACAAGCCAGACACAGACCTTAAGCAATACAGTTATTACAACCTGTGAGATGTCTTGTCCAGGAAGTGTTTCAGCTCCTCATTATTTTCCCCCAAAATGACATGGGTAACATCTCCGTTAAGTTGATTAAATCGAACACCACCACCACAATTAATAAGCTTCCTCATCTTGTCCAACTTCCTGCCGCTGAAGCCACATAGATATATCTGCAAAGGGAACAGCAAACAAAAGGCTTTGAAAAAAAATAAAAGAAAAAAAAAAAGCAGAATATTTTGGTATAATTTGTTTTGACTGCTGCAGAACACAGAAACAAGTGGTACAGCTTCTGAGAAGCAGCAACAAAGTTAAGCATTTATAATTGGATTCAGTTATCTCTGCACATAAATCTAGCTAAGTATTTACTACTGGAATGAACCCCCAGACACTCTCTACAGTGTTCAAATATATGTCTATATATTTATGTCCATATATATATATCATTTTGTATTTATACTACATATTTAATACAATCACACACACATACACACATCTAGACATGCATGCAAGCTACAGCATGTCAACACAAAAGAAATCTGGTGTTTCCTGCTGACCATGGACACAATTTACTCAAGCAGCAATTGTCAGCTTCAACCTAGTTGCTTCCACAGGGTTAAAGGCTAAACATTTCAAAGTAGACATTATTAAACATACTCGACACCCATCTAACAAATCTTCACGGGCCTGAAAAGAACTTATATCCAAATTTTCCAGCTCATCAGGAAGAGGATCCTGTCTGCTGCTCAGAGCAGAGCTAAATTCAGTTTCATTAACACTGCTCAGATTGATGTTGGAAATGTGACTGACATCTGGAAGGGCATGACCTATAATGGAAATTAAAATTAAAAAAGAGGTGTTAGTTCTGATTGATCCTTCCCTGCCGCTTCACTAAACAAAACACAAAACTGCCATGTATGATTTTGTTATGATAGAAGGAAACATAAATCTGAATAATAGCAAATACTAGGGAAGTATGACTGTGGTTAAACCAAGGGTTTTATTTACATGCAGACAGCATATGGTCTTACTAGCAGTTTCCAAAGCTTTTATCCCAGTTTTGTGCTCACCTATTAGAAACACTCTTAAAAATAGACAATCTCTCTATAGTAAAAAGAAATCAACATGAAGCCAAATGATTTAAGAGTTATATGCAGTTTCCATAATACCTAGCTTGAATTCCCAATGCTCTTTTGGTAGTGCTAAGCCAGTGCTCCTGCTTAGTCACTTCCTGAAGTCCCAGGCAGCAACTGGTGTTTGGAAAGGCACGTTTAAAGCCAACTGTGTCTTTCATGTTACTGTCATGCTTGTTTACAAAATGCTTTTACCTTTCCTTATGATAACAACATGGATTAAAGCAAAAACAAATATCTAAAGAAAAAAAATCAGAAAATTAATAATTAAAATAAAACCAGCATTTGTCTCCTCCCCCCAACTGCTTTTAAGATTAAAATCATACAAACTCATCTTAAACTACAAATGTATGAACAGTCATGCTTTTTCAGGAGATATACACCACTGATTCTTAAACAGACAATCCTGTGCCTAATTCAAGTTTACTTTTTAAGCAGATATTCACATGTTAAGTCTAGACACGTTGGAATATTCAACGTGCGTAGAAGTAATCTGTAGTGTTTTAAGCATAAGTAGACTCAGAACCCAAACTGCCAAACCAGCATTGCAAAAGCAAGCAGTGCCCTACTAATTAGGAACAGTTCTTCCTCCTTACTGTGCATTTCCTACCTTAAACATATTTTCAATGGTCTTACTTACTCTCAGGCTTCCTGACATCATTTGTAGGTGTTGATGTACTGGGTGTCAGCTTTGATCCAGCTTCTATTTTATACATTGTCTCATCCTGACAGAAGCCTTTCTCGATGCTGTCAGAAAACCACTTGACAGACACACAATGCACATTCCATTTTCTAGCACATTCATACTTCTGACCTTTCAAAGGTAAGCAAAAATACAAACCACAAATCACTAAAATGCTGTCAAAAAGTGATCACTACAAGATGGCTGGACATGAAGAAAAGTTAAAAATTCATGATTTCAATGTGCAGGTTGTGTTATCCCAGACTCTTCTGATAAGCTGCTTATTTATTGTCTAAATAAAGTTAGAGGAAAAACTCTCACTGATGACTAGCTCAAGGGTACAATACGACAGGACACCAAAGTAAAATTATAAAAAAGGCTTTAAAGCTTTCAAGCACAGGTAGGAAAAAAAAAAAAAGGTTATGAAGTCCAAGGATTATTTCCCCATAGGAAAAGGGAAGGAAATTGGGGAAAATTTTCTTCTCACAATAAAGCTACAATTGTTTCATCTTCCCAAGAAGAAAGAAAGGGAGCTTAAGGAAGCTTTCATTTTACTTTAGTAGGATGCTCAGAAGACAGAGAGAACAGATCAACAGATCAGATAAAAAAAAAAATGAGTCCACAATACAATTTCAATCAGAATATAAATGAAGTCCTATCCAGCTCTCCCAAAAAACTTAGTTTTTCCTTATTCTTCCATCCCCTCTGGGATTCTCCCTTTTTCTTCCCTTAAATACCATCTGGGTCTCTGTTCTTTTGCTCTTTGGTTCTCTTTCTCATGCCTTTAGAGCAAAGTAAGGGTGCCCTGTGTTACTCTTCTTATGAACAGAGCTCCCCTAAACAGCAACAGTGAGAGCAATACTGAAGCAAACTGACATTTTAAACTCTTATGCATATTTACACTACTTCAACTCAAGAAGTGAGAATAGCATTTACTCTGCAGGTCCTACCTTTTGGCTCTTGAACTATGAGATGAGTACATTCATTCAACTTGAGCTGCCCCGTATATTGCCCACCGTGTTCAACAGTGAGGCGCTGGACTTCTTTCCTGTCTGAAGTGTTTAAGCCAGTTACACAAATTGTACAGCCAAGGAACACAGGACAAGCATAATCATCCATATTAACATCAGTGTATCTCATTATGCTATAGAAGGAAGAGAGAAAAAGAAACAGTTTTTCTTCCAAGTAAAATCAACCAGAAAAGGAAAGCAGACTGTATCACATAAGAATTAGCAGTCTCCAAAACAAAATTAGATTTGCCTAGTTTCTTTATACCTTTGCTGAGACTTATCCCACAGAGTCTTAACCCAAGCGGGAAGCAAAATAGGTTTTTTCAGAGAAGCAGCTACTACGTATTTCTTGCTGCCAACTTCTCCAGCTATCAGATGAGTTACTGCCACACTGAGGTCTCTAGACACACGTCCACCCATCAGCTGTACATATTTATGAACTTCTTCCTGGGTGGGGAAAAAAATACAGAACATTATGAAGAAGAATGAACCTACATTATGCATGCTCTACAGTTGGACTTGATGATCTTAAAAGGTCTTTTTCAACCTAGTTCAGTCTATGATTCACCTTAGAAAACAAAATCGTGGATTTCAGTTGTCCATGGTTTCTCCTAAAAACCAGTTCGAAACATAAAATGGATCAATATGGAAGCTATAAAAAAACCCATCAAACATAGCTGACGTTTGATTTGCATTTATGATAAGCTGAACATAATACACACCCTTAAGATAAATACTACCTTCATATGGTACAAGTAAAATTTTACGGCTGGCTGACGTTTTAGGTAGTATGGATTAGAAAGAGATACTGGAATAACTAAAAGTCAACTTTTAAATTAAACTATTTGAAACATAGCTGCCTGGGTGGTTTACCATGTGGTTTTGAGTAATCAGGAACAGAGCATGTTGCCTGTAGCACTACAGCCACAGACAAAACAGCAAGAAAGTGATCTGTCTCATCAGTTAATAAAAATCCCAAAATCCTCCATGCACCCCACATTAATACCGCTGAAATCTTTTATGACTCCAAACATATCTGCTTGCATAATATATGTGCATGGATGGATAAACCATCAGAGAGATATACATTTATACACTACATATACAACTCCTCCTTCCTACATAAAACTCCCTACATAAATTACATGTAGCTTACAAACTACAGAAGACAAATCCAGACAGAGGCACAGTAGAACTTAGATACAGTATGACCGCTGCTGTAGCAGTGATCCATCTGAAGCAAATGTCAATGACAACCACCTAAGCAATCTATTTTGTACAATGCATTACCCTAACATCCTTCTCAAGGCTTGTACAGGACACTGTGACATCGGCCATAGTCATGTTATACACAGGATACTCAGCTCTTGGGACACATCTCTGGGCCTGTATACAGTACAGGACTACCTGTGGTCCAACAATCCTACAGCCAAGCTGCAATAAAACAACAGGGGGGAAAGAATTAGAAGGTACAATGGTATCAGAAAGGTTTTCCTTGTCTCTGAATCCTCAGAAAGGCAGGACCCCTGGTCTGTACTCCTCTAGCACCTCCAGGTAGTTGACAGTTTCAGTTTTACTTTCAGCTGTGGATTTTCAGTACAACTCTTGTAGGTTTTCTGACCTCAGTAAAAGCAGCAGATAGTATAAGCTAACATGCCAGAGAATTCCAGCTATTCCTTGCATGTCAAACAAAATCATATTATTCAGGAGGCAAAAAGGTGAGAGAGCCAGCTTAAAACTCCAGCAGAATCAGAACCAATCATGCTATTTATTTTTGCACCTGCTTCAAAATAATCCTTATGCTTTGCTAGTCATCCTCCTTAAACAAAGAACACAGTGAAGCTTCAAAGACTTTATTGTGAGTACTTCATACTGCTGTATTCAGTGCAAAATGAGAGAACACACAAAGTACGGGCACTTATGCGTCAAGAAAAGAATACAGGTAGAAGTAACTTGATGGGTATCGTACCTGTTTGAGATGACTGAAAACAACACCTGTAAAAGGATCACAAATGTAAAGCGATTTATCATTTTCTCTTATATTGAGCGCTGTCCTTTCATCAAGGATCTGGAGATGTTCTTCTGACTGAAAATCTTTCATAGACTGCAGGTAAACAGCACATACAACAACACTTATTTGATGATCAAATCACAAACAGTCAGTCCTGTGCAAACTACTTAAGTACATCTGCTTGAAACAGCTCACAGCAAAACTACCACACAGGAGTATACTGGCAAAAAAAAGGGCCAAAACACCTCACGGGTGTCACCCTTACTCCCCCAAGTCTCCACCACATAGACTTCAGGACCTGATCCTGCCACACAGTGCCATTAGCTCCCACGCTCCTCTCAAGGTGGAAAACAACCTACAGAGTCCTTCTTACGTTTGCTTAGTTGAGTGACACCCATCCAGACCACCTAAACTACACGCCACTTCACTAAATGTCAACAGGTTTTGAAAGCACAATTATTTCTTGTTCAGGAAGCAATTTCTTCAATAAAAGCGCCCAACAAGCATACAAACACCAGAAGTAGCTTTATTTATGTACACATTAAAGTTACACCTAAGCCAACCACAGAAATCATTTAATAATCCACCAAAGTCACTCAGTAAAGCGATCAAACCTACTTACCTCAAGAGCTTTATAAAAACACTCCGAGCTCCCAGCAGACTTTATGAACTTCACAAAAACCGGCTCCTTACTACGTTTCATTCTTTAACTGAGAAGCAAAGCCTAGTAAGTTTCCCGGCATTCCGGCCTACACCCCCCCCCCCCGCCGCTGGTCCCCACCGGCCCACGGGCCTGCCCCAGGACGCCGGAGAGGAGCGGGGGGCC
>JAOEHY010011739.1:0-32068 GCA_025447955.1 Psilopsiagon aurifrons
ATCCCTCCAGGAGCAGAGGGAAGAAAAAGGGGGAAGTGAGTGAACAAACTGCGTGGCTGATTTACGGCCTAAACCACAACAATGTCCCAATCAAAGTGTCCAGAGTATACATCTCAAGTAGGTGTAAGGACTCCTTACAATGAAAACTTACAGAAGCTGCCATTTACCTTCTCCTTCCCTTTTCATACCAATGGGTAGGCATGTGCTGGTTGACTGGCTTTAAGTGCAAAGTACCACTATATTTTGATCCTTATGCCTGAAGTTTACTGCACGCTAGGTCTTCTATTTTGTTTTGAAATAAGCACTTGTTATTGATGCATGATTAAGTGACATGCTTGTCAGCTTTCATACCTATCCTGGGTTCAGCAGTAGCAGTCATTTTTCTCCTTAGTAGATGGTGAAGTGCCATGTTTTTGACTTTCAGCGCTGGCTGGGTTTAAAACCAGGACAATACCAAATTAGTTTATTTGGTCATCAGTGAGAAAGCCTGGGAAGCCTTGTATACCATTTAGCTTAATTATTATTTTGTGCAAGGTTTAAAAGAAAGTCTTGCAGGGGCTCCTGCCCTGAGAGCTGAAATTTACAGTGTCTGTATTTGACATGTATGTCAATATTTGGACATTATGAACGTTTACTATGCTTGAAATGCCGCATGAATTCCTTTAGCATGGCAACAGAACAGAAAAAGCAAACTAACACACAAATACAGCCTGGTCTAGGAAAGTCTTTACAAATGCTTTGACTTCTCTATGTTCAACATAATTACCAAAACCTAACCTTCCAGCCTGCTTGCAGATGTCTCTAACTTTTAAGCTTTGAGCCCACTTTTTTATTTGGAGCTATTCAGGTTGTTTGATTTTATTTTATTTTTTTTTTAGCAGAATGGTCATCCTCACATCTTAATAAAACAAAAATTGAATTATATGCACTACTAGGCAAGCATGACGGGACTTCTGCTAGCAGATGTAAGGTGTGAAAACCTGTGGGAAAATCCTATTCATTTTGGGTTCCACTTGAGAACACTGCAGTGCTTTGGAAATGGATTCGGTCTTAATGGTACTGAAAAAGATAGAAGCTGGGGAACAATGGAAATCAATGATTTGAACCTAATTAAAAAGACCTGATAAAAATTCTAGAAAGCCAGATGGCAAAGTCAATTTCTCAGTATAATATCAGCGCAGAGAGAGAATATGATTAGCTGTTGACATTCTGCAAGGGTAGAATTATCTGATCAGCAAGGAAGTTAAAGTATTTCTTAAGCAGTATTAGACTGAGCTTCTGTAACTACTGTACACCTGAGCTAATGTAAATCATTTACTTTCCAAGAAGTATGTTCTTCTCAAATGTCATAGTGCAAAGCTCTCAAGTTGATATATGCTTTTGACATTGCTGAAGGCTAAACACATACATGATATGAATGTCGAAGCTGAAATCAAAGTCCAATTATAGGTGCTGGAAAACATGAGAACTTTTGTGGGTATTTATATCGATATTTGTATTCATGGTTTTCAGCTAATTGTGCTGAATTAGGAGTAAATTTTAGAAAAGGATGTTTCCTGTACATGTGTATAATGAAGCATATGTTTCAGTGCCTTCAGCTGAGCTGTTCAGTTTTTGTACAAAATGCTTAAAAAGACAAACTGAACAAATGATGTGATGGCCGAGAGCTAAGATAATCACTGTGGAGAAAAGATTTCCAGGATCTTCTAGCTCCTGCTCTAGTTAATGCATTTCATATAAAGCATTCACTTGATAGACTGGGGGCATCCAGCAAAGAATAGACTAAAAAGTGGTGATTTGAGAGTTTTCCTGGGAGGCAGAGGTACAAGTTCATATACTTTTGGAGGAAGAATTAAATCTGGGTCCCGCATGTGCTGGGCAAGAAGAGTCTGATCACATAGCTGCTAAGTAAAAAAGAAATTACAATTGCAGACCATTATATTCTGATCGTCTTTCTTTGAAATGTTGACTGTCTTGACTGTGTTTCCCCCATAAAATTTAAAGGACTGGCTAAATGTAGGACTTGGCTCATAGCAGTTATTGACTTGTGCCCTTTATTGAGGTATTAGACTTCATTATGTTAACGTCTGAATTTATCTCTATCCGTGCTGAACTTTTAAACAGGAGTAACTCTTCTTATTAAATGGTAGTTGATGAGTTGACACAGGTAAGGATTCTCCCTTAAACAGGATGCAGCTTGGGATAATCACATTTCCAGTAACTGACCACCAGCTGGTTACTGTTCAAAAGAGCTGTCACTAATCTATTATTCTCTATATAAATACAATTCCCATTTTCATATTATAAGAATTCCCTGTAATGACAGCTCTTTCTCTATCCTTAAGGCAATTTATAGTCCTGAAAATCTCCTGACTGTGGAAGTGCTAAGTAAAGCAGCATTTACCTACTGCCTGCTCACTTCCTTAATTAAGACTGAAACTAATAGCTGTTCTCTATTAAAAACCGTACATATATTTCCTTTATGATATAGTTAAAAAATGTAGTTCATAGGTGATTAGATTCAATCTAATGTTCCAGGATTTTGAAAGCTATGTTTTTTGCCTTTAATCTGTATTTTTTACTGCATAGATAGTAAGATAGTATTTGTAATTCAAATTACTAATGCAGTTCGTATTTTTGAAGTTGAAATTGTAATAATCATTCAATCCTTGGAGTGAAAGTAATTTTTCAGCCTTTATTTCTTTAGTCTTGTGTTTCCTAATCACTTTGTATATATGCTTGTTCTTGATCTGCATTTCTTGATGCTGTAGTTAGTTCTGTTTTATTGTATAGTTCATCTGCAGCACTGCTGGGAGCATATCTGATGATCTCATTAGTGGGTCAAAGCCCCTTAGTCTCTTGGGTCACAACCCTGCTTAATGTTCTCTTGCAGACCCCTCCAGACTTCCGATCAAAACAGCACATTGTGCTCATAGGAACATTTGTTCAGGACATAAGGAACCAAAAAGGAAAGAAAACCTAACCCAAACAAACAAACACAAACTGAGAAAAACCCCAACAACAGTCTAAAAAGTAGTGGAGGCTTTTGAGTTAAAAAATAATAAAGTGGCTTGTAAGTATCAGTTTTTCATTCTGTCTCCTTACGAGTTGGTCTGTCATGACCAAGCTCCCAAAAGTAATGGTTTTTTGGTTTAGGAAATAAAAAGATGGGGAAAGTAATGTCTAAGGTTGAAGACTGTATTTTAAAAACACAGTTTGTGATCCTGAAAAGGGAATCAATTTTGATTTTTCAGATGCTGGTTTCTTTCTTTTAGACACGTTAGATGACTGTACCTTTATTTTCCAAAATATAAAAGCTTCATATTGTTAAGCTGTGATGGAATATAATGTGAAACACTATGGACTCTTGTTTCCTGTACAATGGGAGAACTCTTTTGATTTTTGAACTACATCAGTTGGTGGCAGAGGAGTGATGCATTCCAGAAAGAGCTCAGTAGATCCCTGACAATCTACTACGTTCTCCCTGCTTGAGAGCAGGGCTAGCACTCAAAGGAACCTAGGTAAGGGGGAGAATGGATCAGAGGAATCTCAAGAGATTTGTTTGAGAACAGGTATACATGCAAAACAAGAACCCTTTGCGACAGTGCAGCCTGTGAAGTTCACTTCTGGGCACCTTAGACTTGTTTGTATATGGCATAGGAGTCTTGAGATACATAAATCGTCATACACAACTGAGTCATCTGTGGTTTAAGGACTGATATGTTTTAGTACCCTCCATTAAATGCTTCTAATAAAATATGAATATAACATCTGTATTCCAAAAGAGTGCAGCATTTAAATATTACAGGTGTCAGCTCTGCGTAACTTCAGATGAGAGCTAAGGTACAGACAGAACAGAAGGTGCTAGGTGGTGTCCTTTAAGGAAAACCAGGACCAGGCCAGCACTGAGATTTGATAGAACCTTCTGAGAATCTGCCTGATGGGAAGGCTGCAAAAGCCCCCCTTTTCCTCCCCATGACAGGAACCTGCTGATGGGAAGGTTTTAGCATTGCATGGCAGAGGGTAGTTCATCCTGAAAGTTTTTCTTTGCATTTGGGTGTCTTTGCAGGCCTTACCAGTAGAAATACCTCCCTGCGTTCCTTATCCTGGTTAATCCTTTACATGAAAAAAGGAGGGGAGGCATGAGGGGGAAGGGGCTTGCAGATCCTGTAGCAAAGGAGATTTTAAGGCTTAAATAACTGCAATGTGAATTTACTGCCATATGTAATACTGCTTCTTGATTTATCACCTTGGAAACAGCCTGAAGTCTTTGTTTTGTGTTCTAGCGCTACTGTGATTTGAAAGAAGTAGATGAGTGAAACATGTCTCTAATAAGATTTAACTCTTATGTGGTAAGAACATGTAATTGGTAATACTAATTGCTTGATTCTGGCCATAAGTTTTTAAAAAGAAAAAGAAGTCTTCCGTGTGACAGAACAGAGTTCTTCTCACTACATCAGGTTCCATCTTCATACCTGTAAATGTGTTCTACCCTTTCAAAGGCTTTGTAAACAGAGAGTTTTACTGATGTAACAAATTCTTATTTGATAGAAATAGTGAAACCTTTTTTCATTATTTTTTTTCCCTCCAACTGCTGTGTATTTTGTATCTAGCATAAGTGGTAATGGCAGCTCCCCATAACTGGGAAGTTTGTGCACTCCGGAGAAAAAGCCGTCCAGATCCTTCTGCCTATTGTGATAATACATACTTCTACAGAAGCATTTAGGTACTTTTTATCTATCTACTTTAGAGATCTTGATGCAGATGGGTTGTTGTAGTATAAACTGCACATATCTCTGTACATGCTGTTGCTAATACTCTGTAACAAATAGGTACTTTAGACTTTATAGGAACTGTGGGATAGGCACTAAGTGGGCTTTCACTGGATTATATTTTGCTTTCCCTTTATATTTCTGCTTGGGTTATTTCCACCTTCTTTAGTACTGGAGAGTCAAAGTGCTTCTATTTGTTCATCTAAAAAAACCATTCGCCAACTTTCTATACCTTTTAATTGTACAAGCCAAAGGTATACAGTGGTACTGCCCGAGGGTCGCAACCCATGTCATATTTTACTGCTGGTTACAGCTGGAACATGAAACCAGAAATCTCAGATCTCTTATTTTTTTTTATTTTAGGATGGCAGTGGAATTATCTTGCGATTAAAAAGCATCACTGGTAAGGGAAATAGATTAATAAATTTAGAACGTAGAAAATAACCATTTTTACATGTTCTGAAAGTAAATTGTTTCCAAGTATCACTGTACTCTCAGTGTTGTAGGATGTACTGTATTGCTTATACTTGTCTATACGAAATTCTATTTTAAATAAAAAAATGTTAAATATTAAGAAAAACAAATAGCTTTGAATCTTCTGAAACTTACTGAAGAGAGGGAAGTGATACATGCTTGAGAATTTATGCAAGATAGTGTTATCCGTTTCCTTTCAAAACAGCAAATTTGCCTTAGCTGGTTGTCTGCATGTTGAATAGTGAAAATTCATATGGAAGACACACGAAGCAGGGGAGAAAAAAAGCCCAGGTAGCCCTGGGAAGAAGTAGTACTTGGAACCTAGATGCCTGTGTATTTCTGCATGTGTAAAAAATTCATTAAAGGCCTTCTAAAATTGTATGATTTTAATTTTTAAAAGATAGTAACTTGCAAAAAGGGTAAGAGAAAAGCAGGTACCTTTGCGTGATGTGCGTGGTAGAAGTTGGGGTTTGTTATCAGGCTCTGAAAAATTGAGATCTCCAGATGTGGATGCAGAGGTGTAAATACATTGTCATTTAGAGCATGGAGCAATGGGACTGAGAGAAAGAAAAGTACTGAAGCCTCCCATGTAAACTGAATGCTCCGTGTTGATGATGAGAGCTTTTTGTCATAAGGAAACACAAAAAAACCCCTCTTTTTCTATTCACAGCAGAAACTAAAATAAAGCAAATGTGGATTTTTGGTTTTGTGAGGAAAAATAATGGAATATAACAATAAAGCACACCATTAAAGCCAATTGGAAGACTGGTGAACTTTGGCTTAGTGAGGAGCTTTTTACTGACATCAGTTACAATTGTGGATGCTTAACACTTGCAAGAATTAGCCTCATTAAGATTTTGTCCGTGAATTGATCCTGTATTTTGTACAAAATCCTGCAGATGAATTCATTTCATATGGTATAATTTCTTTGTGCAGAATAATGGTCTTTTTCTATCTCCCGTATTTCATAGAGCTGCGTACTTGAAGCAAGTGTTCAGTCAATAAATATTCTATGAGTTTTGTTTCTTCCTGCTGTTATTCTTGTCTTTAAGTGAACTTAACATTAACAAGTCCAAATCAGGAACTGAGTTAAAAAAGTCTTCATTCTGTGCTCTAGTTGAGGTCCTTTGAAAAGAACATACAGAGATTTTTAGAAATTCCCTTGAGTCCATTCTCTGAAAATCAAACTCTTTTAAAGCATTCAAAGGTTTCTGCCTTGGTTATTATCCTGCAAATGGTGTCTTTGATTGGAGAAGCTATGGACTTTGAATCATAAGATGTAACACCATGCCTGAGCATTTTGTCCAGTAGTATGATAAGCATAAAGCAGATGTCTCAGAAAGCTACTTGAATTATGCAACCTAATTGTTGGATGGTGTTAGATTAGTTTGTTTCCACTTGTGAGTCATTCACAAGTCAGCTTAAAAATCCAGTAGAATGCTAGTGATTGACTGGTAAGTGCTAAATGGTTTTAACCAACAGCTTTCACTTACACCTTTTTGCTGTGTGTTAATTTTGATGCAAGTTAACGGCCTCTATTTAATTCTTACATTATTCTGTCTTTTCTTATCTGAGTGAGAAGCCAGGAAGAAGCCAAAAAAATATGCGTGTAACCAGAAAAAAACCTGAATAGCTCAGAAGTTGTGGGGACCTTTGGAGCAGAGCCTATCAATAATAAATACATGATTATAGAATCATTGAATCATAGAATAGTTAGGGGTAGAAAGGACCTTAAGATCATCCAGTTCCAGCCCCCCTGCCATGGGCAGGGACACCTCCCACTAAACCATGCCACCCGTGCCCCAACTGTGTCCAACCCGGCCTTGAACACCACCAGGGATGGAGCATTCATAATGATGGAAAATTATAAAATAAAGATGGTAGGTTCAGTGCTTTAATCTTTCAGAAATTTTGGATAAAGGAGCCTGTACTGCTGCTCTGCAAATGTGTTGAACTAGAACTCACAAATCTAACCTAGTACGGGGTTGTTGGCTTGAGGAACCCCAAGAAGTTGAGTCTCAAAAACGTCTTAAGTAGCTTGCTTAAGCGCAAACCATGCTTGTGTTTGCATGTCTGTGTGTGTTGGAGAAGTGTTTATTAAATAAGTAACATATTTCTTTGTAGATAGGCACCGGATTTTCTCCAAGTAAGTGTATAGGAATCTTATTAAACAGAATAAATTATTCTGAGTGAATTGTGGGAATCACAGCACATCTAATTTAATGCTGTTCTATTTTTCCTTCCAATATTTTTCACAGAAGGAGGATTGATGTTCCTCACACTAGTCTCTCTTTTGTGTTGCTTTTGTAATCTCAACTGATATGAATTAATATTTAGCCACTTCTCTTTCTACTGAATTTTGTTACAAGCCTGTAGTATCAGAATTCCCCTTGAGCTCAATCCTTCCAAGTGCAAAGCACCACACACACAGCTTTAATTCCTCTGGTTTTCTCTGTGAGCTGGGGCCAGTCAGTGCTTTGAAAGGTTGTTCTTTAATTTTACAAAGCCCTGAATTTAATATTATTTTGACCTTTTTAATATTCTGGGTTTAGAGTGTTCGCCTTGATACAGTGTTTCACAAAGTGAATGAGCGACTACAATTTTTGGATTTGAATTGGGGATTTAAGTAGAAGAGGACCAGAATAGATTTCCTTAAGCTGTAGATGAGTTTAAATAACCATGGTTTCCAGATTGTAATTTTCTGTTTTCCCTCAACAACTCTCACTTCTATAGTTTCTCTGTGAAAATCAGCATTTTTATTTAGAGATATTAAGACTATGTATGAAAATGTTGCTTTGCTGATATACCTGAATGTATGTCATAGTCAGAGGAGTGGGAGTGATTCTTCCAAATCTACTTTTGATACTACCACTTGCTTTTAGAAGCTGTCAGCTGTTTCTCTTCCTAAAATGTGTAAGTATAGATGACTTAACAGAACAATTCTTGGGTGTAGCTGGCAAATTGCGCATAAACATACTCAAATCTGGACATACATAGTTCAGATTATTTAGGGCATATGTATCCTATTTCTCTGTGCTCCTCTTCCTACCAGTCTTCTACATACGTGTCAAAAATCAGTAGGCTGATATTGACATTAGGGTAAATTCTTCACAGTAATGAAACAAGCATTTTGTCAGTGAATTATTTGTCACCATCTTTCTTAGAATTTTAGATGGGGGAGAGTTTTGATTTCCCTCAGCTTACTTATCTTTATTTGGTTGTTCTTCAGATTTCCTGAAGTTCGCATGCAGTTGACTTTGTATTTTCTGGATTGTCTGGTGGCAAGACAGCTGTATTATAGAGTAAATTACATTATAGATTAATATGCAAATGGGCAATGCTGAAGAACTTTAATATACAAAAATATAAGGGAAACATTTAAATACCCGTTTGGGACCTGGAGAGGCCAGGGCGGTATTGACCTCTGAATAAGTACACATAGACTAAAGATGGGCTGAATTAACCATTTCATTTAGTGATGGCTTGTGCAGTCTCCCTGTGATATACACGAGGAGATTCTGGGGTCATCAACAGTTAGGAAGTCCCTAGAAACTGTGTGCTGACTGATCTATATGTTATTAGGAAACAAATTAGAGGAGGTTGTAGAAAAGGGCAATTGTCATGTCAGACTATAGGGGATTACCTCATCTGTCTCATTGCTGAATCAATCCTATCCCTTTCCAACCAACAAAATTCAATTAACTTCTATGAATTGTTTAGCCACATTGAAGTCTTAGATAGTATTAATATTTGTGTTTCAGCCTTTTCTTTTTTTTTTTTTTTTTTGCATGGAATGTGGAGTATTTCTTTATAGTCAAACTCAAATGTAGATTGTAATTTTCTCTTTCACTGTTTTAGGAAATATCTTCTTAATCACCCCTGATGTTGACTGAAGACTTTTGCATAGTAGCTACTGCTTATATTTAGATTATGATTTGCCTCAGGAAAAAGCCAGGGTTTCTGTGTAATTGAAATGACAGATTGGTTTGTTTGTTTTGGGGTTGGTTGTGTTTTTACTCAGTGGCAACTTTTTAAACAAAAGCTTTCAGAACTTTCCCCCCCGCTACCAGTCAGGAATTAGGGTCTGCTGGTTCAACCCAAGAAGAAAGAAGTTTGAACAATGTTGCCAGAAAAGTTGCTACGGTATTTATGTCTTTTACAAAGAGTTTAATTCTCATTTGAGAGACTATGCCAGAGAGTGGCTGAGAATACACCAGGATTAATTTGCAGAGAGGAAAAACTTATTTTTGAGTGCCTCAAAAAATGATTGTCAGACTTTCAGTCACTTCCTGCACTCTGCTTAACATGATAGCAAAGATCTAGTCGTCCTAGCTGAGAAATAGGAGCTTGAAGACCTGACAAGCCAATCAAGATAATGAGAACATCCTTTGCAAGTGCTCAGTGAAAAGCAGACAGAAAGGCTTGGAGGGTGTTGAATAAGACTGCATGGGCTAGTTGCTTAGCCACTGTTGTGAAAAGATAAAATGTTCACTGCAACTTAGTCACCCAACTCTGTATTCAAGCTCATGGGTGAGTGTTGGAGTCTGCAATGACTTGATGTTGCTACACTTACACTGGCATTCTTTCCTGAGCTAGGTACTTCGCATGGGTTAAACTGAGTGTAAGTATGTATGCAAGAATGAGAATCAGAGCAGGGAATAGTGTGAACTGCACCCCTAGACCATAAATCATCTGTACCAGCATTTGTCTTCTCAAGTATTTTGGCAATTCCAATAATACTATCAGCATTCCTGCATGTAAGTTTTGTACTTTTTGTGTTTGGACGAAACTGCATGATTTCTCCTTGAAATCCTTTCTCCTTGAAATACCATATCCTTTACCATCAATCAGATGCTTTATCAGTCCCTTCTGAGTTCTCTTGAATTTCTTTAGGCTGATTTAATATTAAATTTTACTATGATTTCTTACTGCATTTTTTCCATTGACTTTAATTAAATATCTGAGCTTTGTGGGTCGGGATAACTTTTATTAAAAGTAATAAATGTATGGTCCTTACAGATCTGCTTGTGGTTGCTTGTAGTTTCCTCTAGTTTCATCGAAGCCAAAGACTCTAAAAGATAGAATATGGTTATAAGATATGTGGTAAATCTGAAGACTGAAGAAATTATGACATGAATTGCAGGTGCAAGTTGCTGATATTTTCCTTAAGGAAGCACAGGGGCAGTGTTTCCAGGCAAGCTGAAGGTACCTTTTTGAAAGTCTTAGTCAATAGCATGTCAAAAGTTAGAAACTTGATTGGATAAGGTGGGAATTTACTTACAAAAGCACAAAAAATTCCACTGAAGCTTGGCATGTTGGTTGTAGATGTTGAATAATTTAGAAGTCTCAGCAGTGCTGCCAGAGCTGGTAGGATATGCTAATTCCTAATACAAGAATGTGCCGTTCAGTACCTTTCAGTTTATTCTCTGCTTTTACAACAGTCTTACCTTTTCAGTGAATGAAACTCAGAATATATTCTTCTAAGTGTCAAAGCTGTATGATAGAGTGGCAGCACATATCATGTTTAAATACTCTTGGAAGTTTTGTGTTGTAAAATACTACAAGCTTAACTCTATTGTAGATGTAGAAAGATGCACACGCTTCATTTTCTTCCTTGTCAGTAGGTTCTCTTGCATCACATAAACAGTAGTTGGAAAGGAGAAAGTTTAATTTGATAATGATTTGTTTGAGTTCCTTGGGGATTTCTCACTTTATTTGTTCATACAAGCAGTTGCATTGACATCAGGTATTAAACAGCTATTAACATTGAGTTTCTTGATTATTATAGACTGTGGCATTGCGGATAAAGCATGCTAAAATCAGGTTGCTTCCCTTTTCTCCTCAGCTTTACATTTTTTTACTCGCTTACAATTTTAATATGTTCAACAATATAAATGTTATACAGATGTAGTTTACACACCACTGTTAAGTATTTGATTAGTTAAATAGCCATTTTCATGGTCATTATTAGTAGAGTGCTTAATTCACATTGCTGCTCTTAATAGTTCACCAGGTTTTCTGGGAACGCACCCAAAGTGATATGCAAAAATGTTGGTTCTTTTAACCTGAAGATCAGTTTTGCCTTTCTTTTGGCACACCTATTGTAATACCTTGCAAGACACATTTCAAGTCATTTAGAAATGGAAGACTTTACTAAAGTCAGCAGCAAATGTAAGGCATGAACTGGAGAAAGCACCCTTTCCCACTGCTTATGAAATATTCTGTGCAGAGCTGTAGTTCAATCACACTAAACTAGCCCTGAAATGAAATCCAGGGAATACAGACTTCTTGTTAGCACTTAAAAAATCCATCTAGATTTTATGTCACAGTCAAGTTTTCTAATGCAAATGTTCACATCCTTGTTAATATTGCACACCTGGCCTAGTTATGTGATGTGTAATTACACTGACAAAAATGAGGATAGCTTTAAAGTCAAGTGTTTGCTTCATTTCAACAATGCGGAGTCAGATCCATGCCTCCTGCAAGTGGCAGCCTTTTTGTTTCAGTGGAGGTTTTCACTTAAATAAAGAAAACTGGATTTTGTAAGATCGGGTTGCTACATCCTGACAGAAAATGTGCCTAAGCCCCCTTTTCCATGCCGATGTTCTATTAGAAAAAAAGAAGTATTAAAAAATGTATGGATGCTTCTAAAGCATGAACGTGAGGAAATGTTAATCACTTTAGATCTGCTATAGCACATAAAGATTTTGCATAGTGTGAATTACAGTGTGTCAAGGCCGTACTTTGGATCTGATACCAGCAGAAACAGTGAATAATTATCTTTTAAATGGAAAAAAGAGTTCTGTGGGAAAGGTGAACATTTACATAACTTAGGTTTTCATCCAAATCCAAATTTTACACTTTCAGTGCATGGCATTGAATATTTGCCAGGCCTTTATTTTCTGTGACATGACAGTGCTGAATCTAGAGCAGGTTACACCAGAGCCAGCTGACCACTAGACTGGCAGTTGTTATAACAAGCTAAAAACAGCTCAGACCAAGGAAAACTTAGCTAAGTCTTGAGATCCTGCCCTGCCAGGTCACTGCAAAGCCCTCTGCCATCTACTAACAGCAGCAAAATTTGTGTTTAGCAGGCTTTCTAGCTATACTTGAGCCTAATGCCGCTCTGATAGAGTAACCTGAGTAGCATTTCATCCAGAGAGTGTGGAAATGCTTTAAAATGAATTTTCAGATCATTTATGCATCTCCCAATATTCCAGTACAGTTTTCCAGTATACAAAAGGATATTGTATATATCCAGTTCAGGAGCTTACAAAAGACTTATTTGTGGAGAAAGTATTTTCTGGTAATGAGGGTTAGGCAGCCCAGATACTGAAATAAATGAAACTGAGCCTAGCTAAACACTTTAAAGCCTGAAAAAGCTAACAAGCGCTACCTAATGGAGCAAGTCTTAAAGCCACTTCATTAAAATGTGGCTGTTGGAATAAACAGTCTTAAAATGCTGTACATACAGCAAGTCGCAGTTAAAATTTCCACGTTTCTAAGTAGTAATCTTCAGTTAACAGTTAAAAGCAGTTACATCATTTAGAGATATATAAATGGTGTGAATTTGAGGAACATGCCGCTAATCCAGGTACAGTGTTCTATTTCAATCTTAGCTAAACAGGTTGCAACATAAATGTCACCTCCTGAGAGCGTTCCATTTCCCTTTCAGTTCTTTGAATGGTTTATTTTCAGTGCCCATGGTTATGACATGAAGAGTAATAGAAACACTCTGACTAAAGCAGTAGTGTCTTTTCCTCACATAAACCATTCTATGAAATCTTTAAAAACCAAAAATCCTCTCAAGGAACAGAAGTAGATTTTGAAGATTAATGCGTACTTTAAAAGTTTAATTTTTACAGTAGAATGTTTTATCCTAGGAAATGACTTCAAAGAGTTTAGAATGGTTTGCTCAGATCATATTTAGGTGTCAGAATACCCACATGAGTAAACAGTATCCTTTTTTCCAGATCAACAAACATAAGCATGGAACTCCAACACATGGATTTAAATTTCTCAGTAGTGTAGAAGCCTCCCAAAAGGACCTCCCTTCTTTCCCCCACTCCCTCCTATTTTGATTATCATTTAACTTGTATTTCAACCCTTTTCTGTTGCACTTGTTTGAATTGCATTGGTGCACAAATAAGCAGTCACGAGATATATTTTGTGTAGCTAGGTATAGATAGATGTAGACAAATATATCTATATGACCTGCAAGCTGATGAGGTGAGAAGTGAAACAATCTAAAATGATTCTGTTCAGTGTAAATGCTAGAAGATAAACTGTTGTTAAATTCCAGCATGAACTTGTTCCTTGGGGTTTCCAGTATCTCTTCAGCTTTGTATTCTGTCATTATGGTAAAAGCAGTGCAAACCCTCTAAAATCGACATAACGACCTGTGGAGTGGGAGGGAAATTGTATTAATGCAGGTCATCTTTCTTTGCACAGATGTAAGCAGAGGAGCTGTGTGGCTGAAAGGTAACTCTATTTACTGTAGTTTTATTTTAATCCAATGGGAATTCATTAGCATCCCTCTCAGATGGTAGTGTTCAAATCCTGCCTAGAAGAATGCAAATAAGAAAGATAGCAGAAATTATTTAAGAGAATGCATTTTCCCAGGTTATGTAAATGCAGCTAATGTAATACTGTGTTCTTCTGGGTTTCCATGTTTTATTGTATTAAAGATACAGAAAATAATATGGGATTCCCTCCTGAAAAATCATTTCTTATGGGGATGACAGGTGAATAATGAAAACTATTCATTGTTCAGTATATTGTACATTGTACAATTATGCCATCTCCTCCATCACAGATTATAGTGCACAGGAAGGAAGAAAACAGTTGTGGAATTTAGGAATTCATTCGGTGAACTGCATCTTTTTATTTACTTATGAATTCTGTCTAGTAAGACAAGGAGAGTGGCTGCTGTTAATAAAGCAATGGCAAGCAATTTACATCTTAAATTGTCCCTGAGTAAGGTGGTCATGCTTGACTAAGTAAGCCTTTAAGACTGGTGGCTAAGCAGGAATAGGTATATGCTGAATGCTGGATAGAAAATCTATACATTATGCTGGTAATGCTTTTTCAACTGAAAAATACCATTTCACTCATTCCTAATGGCTCTTTAAAAGTTTTAATTTTCAAGTTGAAATTCCACATAACTCAGTTGCTTGTCGTATATATTGTTCATGGATATTTGTGCGCTTTATCTGCATTCAGGGGAAAGAATTCAGTTACTATGTGCCTGCGTCTACTAACTGTGCACCACTAAAAATTTATTTTCTCCAGAATGTAGTATGAAGGCATTTAAGTGCTTCACCTGGTGCTTGTGGAAGGTTTGCTTTCTTTTACTACTTGTGTTGGTCTGCATTACTGGTCTGCAAATGTTAGTATTTCTGATGCAGGAACTGTGTTGGGATGTGCTCACCTAAGGTAAGAGAACTTATGGAAGGCTTAATACTTGGGGTTTATAAAAGCCACAAAATACAGGGCTTCCAGAACATTATTTGGTCTGTTCTGAAATCTAAATTTTACTTTATTCATTGCCACAGCATAAAACAAAATTCTGTAAGTTACAGATGGTCACCAATTGACAATGCATTTACTGAAGCATAACTTTCCAACCCACTGCAACTCTGCTTCCCATGTGCTCAAGAGACTCCTGGAATAACACAAAGTGACAATATGCACGGGTATGCAGGCAAACATATGATGCATACAGCATATGTTATACTTTAGCTTCATATGGAGCTGAAGGGAATTGATGAGAAAAAATAATGCTTTTAGCAAAAGATCTTTCTGGTTCAATCAAACCTTCCCAATTCCAAGAAGATGGTTTAGAAATGCAGCTTCTCTGATCTCTACCCTGTGACAGTGCTGACCACATACGTGGTAAAGATTTCTATAGCTTTCACACAGCTACCGGTGGCAATAGTCAAACTAAGATCAGCACTTTGTGATTAGAGCTACTACAGTTCTGTTGGAAATAATGAAATTCTAGGCTTCTGATCTGTTACTTTCAACTTTGCAAATGTGTACTTGCACTCCAAACAGAAATACATATTTACAAACACAGTGCAGATGGAAGTTACAGATCCGCATTGGACTGTAAATGAAAACATATGGTTCCTAATGCCAGTGCAGGTAGGAGAATGTTTTACTTCATAATGTTGAAATAATGTGCAAGTCCATTCATATGATCAACATATAAACCTAGGTTATGAGAAATACGCCCACTAGCATATATTTATATAAATACATGTGCATATACCAACTGTCTACTTTAATATTACCGTGAACACGTGTTTCCAAGTTCTACATGCAGATTTATCTTTCTTACTTCTTTGGAATGCGGGTGAGAAGTTTGGACTTTGCTGAATATTTAGTGCTTAACCATCTGTTTTTAATTGTCTTGCTTTTTAGCTGATATTGCTGGGTTATTTTTTGTATGGGCTATTTTCTTATACATTCTCTTTGGTGCCAAGGGTGAGGTGTAAGGATAGAAAGGGAGCAAATGCATACCTGAATACAACTGGCTAGTGGCCTTCACATTCTGCCCCCAAAAGGCATGGTTTTCTTTTATGTCCTACTTCAGTCTTCCAGGCCTGTTCCTTTGACTGAGGTATCACACAGTATCTAATATGCCTATATTTATGGGCCAGTAATGTTTATAAAGTAGCAGATTGTTTGACTTACTAATTCCTGTCGCTTCCAGTTGATTTATGGAGTGATGCAGTTGTTGCTCTTACCCCTGAATGCACACATCTAAGCTTCTAATTTTGGCCCCCAGAAGAAATTCTAGGCTGCTCAAAACCGAGAAAAAGAGGAGTCAGAAACAAATAGAATAGAGGGAAATCAGGAAAAATAGCCCAGTACTTCATTTTGTGATAAACTGTGATGCTTTACAGTGGTAAAGTAATTCAGAGATCTTTTTTTCCCTAGAACTGAGGAGAAACCAAACAAATTTGAGACAATTTCCATTGTCTCAAAGCTATATAGGCCAAAATATCTGAACAGTTCTGAAATTGTGCAGAAAAATAGCCTTCTGAAAGCTACTTTCTGTTTCAGAGACACAGTATTATTAGAAAAAGAGGTATCCTTTCTCCTTCCCTGAAAGATCAGCAGTAATAGCTCTCACCCAAGATGTGGGAGTCCCAAGTTCAGTTCTCAGGAGTCTAGAGAGTCATTGTCTATCAAATCCTTGTCCAATTCCCTTCTCTAAACCAACTGGAGAGTGTATTTTTATGTGTGTATTCCACTACTCAGTGAAGTTGTACTTTCAAATAGATTTTTCTGAATTTTTATAGTTGGAGCCAGCAAATATATTTGTATAAAATATTTATATAACCTTCAAGCCAGAGAGGGAATAAGGCACTCATTTGGTAACTCACCTGGGAGAAGGAGGCACGTACCTCTCGGGCTCTTCTCCAGGTCTTAAAGATTTATGCAGGGTGGAATAACTGTATAAGTTAATAAGAAAAGCAGGCCTCAATAGTCCACCCAGGGCACTTTGTCGAGCTGTCATTAAAGTGAGCTCAGGTTTGTGCAGACAGAGGTCTGTACTGAGCCCAAGTCTCAGTACAGTCTGGGAAATAGCTTTGCAGATGATAGAAAAGACATGCCGTCAAGTACCTGTTTCATGAATCAAGTCCCTGTTTTCTAGCAGGTGCTGAAAAGACATTTTTTCTAATTCAAATGGAAAGTTTGAATTGACTTAATTTCATTTAAAAACCTCATTTGATCAGGATTTTTTTGCTTATTTGGTTTTATCCAAACACTTTTTTTCCCCCTCTAGCTTAGCTGTGCAATGTTAGTTTCAAGAATGTTTAGCTTTTGCATAGAGTGGCCTCAAGTTCACCTTTTTTTAGGACACCAAGTGAAGGCTGCAAATTCGCATGGATATTGTCACAATTAATAAGAACCTATGTTCTTTGTGTCTGATGGTTTAAAAAAGGATTTACTAGGGAGGCAGAGGAAGAATGGTGTCTTGTTTCTTCCGGCCAGCACTGGTGTGGTGGTGAAGCCAGTTGAACTGCCTGCTTCTTTCTCATGCACGTTTCTAATTACCATTCAGACAGAGGAAATGAGAGAAAACCAAACAAAATGTGGGGAATTTTCTGACACTCTAATAACTGATTTTCAAGCTATGGTGCAGTTGTTTCTTAGTAATAAATAGTGAATAAATGGCAATAAGAAGATAAACCTCGTGCTGGAATACACATGGTATAATTTTGACACTTTATAGTCAAGGAAAAGGCAAGCGTTCAGTCTCTCTGGAATTGCCACGCTTTTGGATCATCTGTCAGGAAGTGCTCTATGAGAAGCACAGCTGGGTCTTCTCTCAGGAGAATCCAGTGAAATACCCTGGTGTCAGACTCAGCTGGCTGAAAAAAATGCATGCCCAGAGTTGTCTCCCAGTTGCCTGCAAAATGCTTTTTTATCTATGTTGTACTAACTGGAATTAGTTCAGCATCTTGGTTTGATTACTAAAGTATTTAAATAACGTCCAAACCGCACATCAGTTCCAAAGAAATACATAGATGTTATGAAAGCTTCTATTGGAAATATCAAACTCTTAAAGACAAAAAAATGCTAATTAGTCTATAGAGAATGCTATGGCAAACTACGGTCATTATCATAATTTCTATTTGATGATTTTACCAACAAAAATTTTAAGCTCCTATTGCTACGCAGTGGTACAGAAATTAAAACGTTAAAACTAAGTGGTAATATTTCAATTTTAAAACCAAAAAGGGAGTAACTTGTCCTGTTTGTCTACTAGATGCTCCTTCTTAGGCCCCTGAGTTGCAACTACATGGGCAAGTTTGATGCTTGTTATTTGTGCTGCTGAAGCTGCTGAAAGCTAAGAAAATGTCTTGCTCAAAAAGTCAGAGGAAAGCCCACGGAGTACTCATCTAACTTTTTAATTGGATTACATTGATCTTCTCTTCTTCTTAAACACTCTGGTAGTTCTGTGGTAGAAGTAAAGCATTGCTCACATTGTTTCACTTCATAGTTGGTTGGCGACTGGTGGACATGCAATTTGCATAGGTAGTGGTAAGTGCATCTTACAAATAGGGTATATAATTGTTTGGGGTGTTACTCCAGTTACTTCAGTGATGTAGAGATTGTACTGCCCGTACTTGAAAATGTAATAATGTATATGAAATATTTTTGATCATGTCATTCACACAACTGTACTATAAAGCATCGTTTGCAGAGTGGTAAGAAGTCATGTGCATGAAATGGGAAGTGTACCGACTGGGAAATAAAAACCCCTGCAAATAGCTATATATAGTTTAAAAAAAAAACACAAATGGAGGAATAGAGACATACTTCTTTCCAGGATTTGGAGAAGACATCATTAAAGATGAAAATAGGAAGAAATGAAGCCATGTAGTGTAAGGTATCTGCATCTTAGAAATATAAAGGGGAAATCACTACTTACTTACTAAAGAGTAGTTTCTTTGACGAAGAACTCGATATAGGTACAGATATATACTTGGATGACTGTAAACCCTCAAGGCCCCAGACTGTCACTCTTCTGATGTCTTTGTCTGGGTTTCAATAAATATCCAGTGTCCGTGGGGTTTTAAATTATTTGTTAGAACCAAAATGACCCGAAGCTTTCTGAATGGTCATGTGGACTTCCAGATCAGCCAAAAGATATTGGTGATCATTAAATTAGATTGACAGGCATTGTTGTGAGACAGTGGCAGAATTTTGCACTTCAGACCACAAAGATATACCCAAGACTTGAGACTGTATTTGCATGCCACGTAAATTAAGTTAATTAAGGATGTGAATTGAAGCTTAATGAAATAGCAGTATCATGACAGTTTCCACTTATTTGTTGTAAGAGTAGGCCATTAATAGCTGTATCAGCCATGGTATAGGAAAGTCTGTCTCCCTTTTCTCAGTGTTTGAGCCTAGTGCCTCCGAGAGACACAAGCAGGCTTGTAGTCCAAATTGTTATTTCTTTTAAACTTAATTTTCTTTTTGTAAGTATTAGCTCCAAAGTTTTGTATCAGGATTAAATGAAGAAACCTGGGTTAGAGGTAGATGTTCACCATGATCATCTTCCGTATTCTCAGCACTCTGCAATGTGGTCAGTTGGAAAATGTCTAGACAGCTTATATTTTAGGATGAGCCTTCAGATGCAGTGACAGTATGCCGCCCTGTATTTCCAACTGTGTTCGCAGTTTGTGGTTTCTTCTGAGAGCTTAGTACATTGAAAATGGCAGAGCCTGTGAGGAAATCAGCAACTTTCAACTAGCACTTCGCCATTAACTCAATGACTTCACAATTAACCCTTTCTAAATGTATTTTGGGGACAATTTTAGTTGCTTAATTTTGAAATCTAATTATTGTTTAAAATGGCAGGTTGAATTCTATAGTGTTGACTTGTTCCATAAAGCTTTGGAAATTAAAATATGGACATAAATCCAGTATGTATTCAAGAGATGTATTGTGAAAGTCCAACAGAGTGTATCTGTTGCAGAGGCTTCTGACTCTGGGCAAGAGCTCTTGAGCTGCTTCAGGAGGTAGGTGAGGAAAGTAAGGTACTGTACACACTCATATTCACTCTGCGTATTAAATAGACACAGATTCTTTTAAATTTCTTAAATCTTCACCTGTGTTTCCCTGGATTGTTTTGTTGTATTAAATAGGTCTCAAAATAGATTGGACAGTGAATTCAGAGACGGAAACAAGTGGGGGAAGAAACTACCTTTGTAAGCAATAGTTTTGATGCAATTCATTTATTCTTTGGATTGTAACAAATATTTCCTGCCAATTCATTTCCTCTATGAATTTCAGGCTTTGATTTTGACTGGGATGTTTTAGCACTCACATGCTCAAGATGAGAGCTTTCCCTGTTGATAACCCCAACAGCAATGTGGAAGTTCAAGTAGTCTCCAGACTTCACAGAGGAAAGGAACTAATAGTCTGGCTGGACACTTCCCTTGCATCTTATTACAAAATGCTTTAAGTGTTCTGAAGAATTTGTTTATGTGAAATTGTATTTGTAGATTTCCCAGATTTATAAAACTATTCATTTTACTTTACTTGATATTAATCTAAAATCAAACATTTTTTTATAACTCTCATAAAAGATGCAGTGGTCACTATAAGAATCTGTCAATTATTTATATATTAATCATAAAACTTAACAACTACTGCAAAAATGTCTCTTTTGCCTGTTGGCTATGGTTAGCATTTAAATGCAGTATTTCCTAAGGCAATGATTGGTTTCAGTGGGTGGGTACTTCTCAGGACAGTGCATAGCGATGCTGAAGTAACTGCCTTGGTTTGCATTTTTGCCTGTTATTGATGTTATTTGTTAGCTCCACAAAAAGCAGTCTGTTGGTTTTGTTTTGCAACTATAATCATAATTCTTAATCTTTGGTTAAATTATTTTCTGTTTGCCTCAGAAAAGCCATTCAATTTATTACCCACAACACCTACCTTTTCTTTTACCCCAGTCATATGATGAAGCTGTGAAGGACTTTATTCTGTATTTTATTCTGTATTATCTAGCAAAGCAGAAATTAAATAGACTTTCTCATTGAAATTAGCTGGTATTTTACATTATGGAAACATGAACAGTTTGAATCACTCATCATGAAAATACATCAGGCATGAACTAGGCTTTTCAAACCCTCCCAGGGCTTTTAAGAAAGTATGTAAAATACTTTTGTCCTAACCTGAACTTTCTGTTTAATGTTCTTATTCCCCTGAGAACTCCAGTTTTATGGAACATATCTTGAAGTAGCCTTTTATTGAAATGGAATAATACTGAGAGATACCTAGGAATATATGCATCTCATTGCAGTCATATTGCCTATAATATATGGGAATATATTTGAATGTTTTCTACATTAGCAGGCACAAGCTTATTGCTGAGAATATATGGTTAGACATTCTGCCATTCACTCTGGAAATATTTGTCTAGTGTATTCATTCCCAGAGAATATTATTACCACTTTGAAACAGACCATTGGAGATTCAGCTGTGATTACTTTAGACTGGTTTCAGGATTACTGTATCACTTTATATGCCATTTTAGTTCACAATGAAACACTTGTATTCAATCTTCAGACTCCCACTTCCTCCCCAGTTCGTTCCCTTTCAAATAGTGTTTTTTGTAATATTGCTGCAGAATGATAACAAAGCCAATGCTTCTCAGGGTTGATGCAACTGAGAGTTGCATCATGTACAACTCTGTGACAGCATCCTAAAGTTATTTCAGTGCAAAACACCAATGAAACTGCATCCCTGCTGTAGGGGAGAGGTAGATCTATACTTTCTTGAAAACAGTTAAAAACAGTAGAGGTTTTTAGCGTGTATGTAAGATGTCAGATTGTTAAGAACACAAAATACTGCCCATAATGCAAGTCCTAAACTGGTGACAGCAAGGCATTATCTGTTACGGAGTCCACTGAAGCCTTAAGAGGAGGGCAGGGGCAAGGGTTTCCCCACTGTCTGGTAAGACAGTGCCTAAATATGAACAGTCTCAGTATGTCCCAGTTGCATTGTCTGTGTCATTCTTTGTCTGAAGAACTGTCAAAGAAAAGAAATGATGGGCTATGTAAATTGCTTTGATGGCTGCACCCATACTGTTGGTTTTAAATTGACTAAGTTTCAACTAAGTACAATTTCCCAGCTGCTAAGGAATGTGTTTAATATAGTTACTTGCATTTATAAAAAGACAGATTCTTTTTCCTGAAGTTTCTCCATATTGGGAAACAGCTCTACTGTCAAAGTTTTTAGGTACCAAATAGGTCTCTTTCCTGAGCATAACACTGAGTTCTGTTTGCAGAGTGCCTTCGTTTTATTCTAGTTAACTCATCTGTTCTCATTCAAAGGGATTTCATTACAGGCTCTGTAATGAAACAACTGGCTCATCCACTTGTTTCTCTCTGAAATGAATGAAAATCTTACCAAATATTTTTTGTTCATGTTCATTTTTATCAGATGTAACTAAAGCAGCCAAATCCCATAACTGTTTACATATTTTAGCCTTATTATTCTAAGGGAATCAGGTTTCTTTGATAATTTTATTTGTACATGTGTGTTTCTGCAACTACCCCCGTATGGTAGACCATGGAGAACTATCACAACACAGTCTACAGTCTTAAGTACATTAGACTCCTAAAGGTTTAGTGAAGATGGGCAGTTAGGTAGAGAAGAGAGATCCTATTAGTCATGTGGGTTACATAAAGCCTGTGTTACAGCACCAGAGAATCAACATGGAAGAGGGCTGCTATGAACCAGCAGTGCTCCAATTCCTGTACTGCTGTGCTAAGGCAATGCAGAAAAGCTTTATTTAGAAGTTATTAGAGATCAAAAAAATCTTATCACTAGGCAGGAATATATATGAAAGAAGGCTTCCTGTGGGTCCACAATGTGTAGAACAACCTGTCATTTAGTTTTATTTGGCTTATATAGTGCAATTTCTACTGAAAGTAATCAAAGCATAAATTAGAGTCATTATAAGTTCTGTTGCTTTCCTTGTTGCTGATTTTCAAATAGTCAGAATGATACCTTTTGTTCTATAATAAATTAATTGTATTTGAATCTTCTATCATTGGCAGATGGATTTCTTTGTTTAAGTATAACTATGAAAATGCTGATTTATTTGGATTCTTGAAAGCTGATTGTATGATAATTGTGTCATCTTGTGAATAAATGAATTCTTTTCATATTATGTTAATCTCATTTCCCTTAAAGCCTGCCTGGAAATGAGGCTGATTTATTTACATGTACAGGTGAATACTTAATCCAGAATGATCTATTTTTAGCCTGTAGAAACACTCTTCAAATTTCTCTGGTGTCTTTTTATCATTGCTGGTAATGCTGGTTAGAGCAGTGCTAATGCAGCTGCAGGAATTAATGTTTTTCTAAAGCAGTACCTCATGCAAGTTATTCTACTGTAATTCTACAGTATTAATATATTATGAAAATCTAGGAAAGGACTAGAAATGAGGATTAGATCTGCATTAGACTACGTATTATATAAAACTTGCTTGAAGTATCTGCCTATCCGAGAGGTTTTTAAATAATCCATAGCTTTTCCTGGTGTTATGTTTGTTGCATCCAGTTATGGAATACATTGCATGAATTCGCCATCAATTGCACATGCAGAATCTTATGGGAAAAAAGGAGACACACTTTTTTTGTGCAAAGCTAAACTTTTATTATTAGCATAAATGGAATTATAACATTCTCCAAAAATATCAGTTGAGTGATGATGATACTAATTGTTCAAATTATATATGGTTAAAATTACTACAGTCAAACATTCCATTACTACCACTTTACCTCTAGGTCCTAAGGCCAAAGGCTTCACTCCTGGGATGGGCGCAGGGTATAGGAAATCATTAGCATCCTTGACCTTTGCTTAGAGAACTACAATGTTGATGCTTTTTTCCTTGTTACTGTAGGTTCTGCACTGGGTCATTTTAATGTACTTGTTGTTTCTGCGATGGTCTGAAATCCTGTATTTAACACACGTTTTGTTTTGCGTGTATTGGACACTTGCTGCTTTCCTGTCCTTATTCCTGAAACTGGTTTTGTCCTGTTGCATTTTTTGATGATTATTAATTGACCATTGAGTCAACTGAATTGCTTATAGCCCTGAAATCATCCTGTGATTGTACTCTGAAGGCCACTGTTGTCATCTTATGCCTCTTGTCCTGTCTGTGGCAGTTTGGTGTAGGTTCACAGATACAGCGTAACTGTTCATTTTTACTATGTGTTTGTTTCAGAAATAGATATATGTGACTATAAGCATTAAACCATGCAATAATGTAATGCTAAGCAAAATCTAAGAAAGAGTAGGCAAAAGTAATATTTTTCATAGCTATTTTTCCACAGATAAATGTGCTAAAATATGTCTCCATGCAGGCCCAGGCAAGTCCAGAAAAAGCCAGACAAATCCCAAGGCCTGAGTTGGTAACTTAACACAGGGCAATCCATGGCGTGTCGCAAGGAACGGTGATACTATACTCGCCGTGCTACAAGGCTACACTGGCAAGATTCAATCCAGAAATGTAAAGCTTCACACATGTTTTTCATTTTCTGCTTGTTTTTCACCTGGGTAAAGATCGTGTGAACACAAACTCTTCGTATGCCACTTATTTAGTATTGATGTGTTCTGCCCAGAAATATGAATGACCTTTTCTCACATTGGAATACCAGTAAACTTGAATGGCTGTTTTATTACTGAATATTGCAATGTTGGTCACATAATTGGCTACTTGATGTTATTCTGCCTCAGAAAAAATTGTACAAGAAATGGAAATATATTTATTATTAATACTTCTACTTGATCATGTGGAGTGAAATTCATAGCATTTAACATAATTTTGAGGTCAAAAGTAACTCAACAGTGGTTTGACAGGTGGAAAGTATATTCCAAGCTCATTGTCTCTGCTATGAGTAGAATGTTTGAAAAGAGAAGGACATATGTTGGCATGGCAACACTGCTTAACTCATATTTGTCAAGGCTGCTGTAATTATTTAGCAGAAGATATAGGTCACAAGAAGAATGTTATCAGAAGCAAAATTGTTCCATTTTCTCAACTTCTAGGCCAAAGGTTTCTAGATGAGTCAAGAAGTGAAGTTTTCTGAAAGATCTCGCTGTCTCTTTTCTTGGCCTTAGCAAAATCTTGTATCAATACATATTTGTTCTTGTGTGTTCCGGATGGGAATTGTAGATTATTTTGGTGACTATCCTGATATTCTCCTTTTTTACATGATAAAATGTCTGGATATGGAAGAATGGATTGTTTCCTTATTTGAAGTGTTACTCTTGAACTCATTTCAGAAGTCACTACTCTATCAGAGAGGAACACCATTGGACAGTATGTATTAGAATACAAATTAGTGTATCAAAAAATGTGTTTATAAAATGAGCCATTAACATACAGTGTACTGTACTGTAGGTATAAAGTGATGTTGTAGGAATACTTGTTCATTTGATGTTTGAATGGATTTGATGTAGCAAAGCTGAGAGGTTAGTTAAATGTAGTTACTGCTGGCTTGCTGCAAGGCTCAGGTTAGATTGTGCCTTAACTCATCTTAAAACCATGAGCTGTGCTCTCCCTTAATCACTGTTACATTTAAAAAATGTTCTTGTCAGCACAGGGTTTTGAGTGTTTTGATCAAAGTTTCAATTACTTGTACTGTTAAAGAGTGTTCATTGCATATAAAGGTTGAAAGCTTGCTCTCACAATGCCATGCTTTTAAGTGAGAGAATTCAGTGGTGGTTAATAATCTCTCTGCATCTCCACATTCATTTAACCTGCTTACAATTATGGAGCGGTAAAGCTGCTCAGATTAAACAGTGATAATATCCTAACTAAGAACCTGAGGAATGGCTACAAACCAAAATATTTATTGGTATCTTCCCTCTCTTTCTTGACACCTAAAGTATTCTGCATGCCTAGCTAACAAAAACAGACTTCAAAACAGAAGTCATCTGCTGCATGTGCATCTCTTTGCCACAACACATATGCCAATTACTTGACTAATAAGGGGTGCTATGAAGAATATCTATGGAAAATGATTCCACTGCAGCTTATGACTTTATTTTGGCAATTGGCTGTACCTCCTAGTGCTACAGGCCTTTCAGTTCTCACTTCAAGAAAAACTAAGCTGTGTTTGTATTTGGAGAAGAGGCAAAGTGGTGTTACTGATTTCAGAAATGGCGTTCTTCTGCCATAGTCTGATTCCAAACTGTGAATAAAAATTACGCTGACAATTTATTTTCTTTAGCTGGTGTTTCCAGACCATATTAAAACCTCTGGTTTTCTTTTGTTTAAAGGAGGGATATTACTGCTTGTGCTGTATAATAATTAAGGAAATTATTATGAAGCCTGTTTAAAATCTAGTCAAAGCTTAAATTAATTTTTTTCTTTCCTAAAGTTGTGTACACAGTATTGTAAAATTTCCCTCATAGACTTTCATATGTGGGATATAACACCTACTGCTACTGATAAATGGCTTGTAAATGAAAGGCATTATGGATTTTAATGGTATTTAAGCTTTATTTCTATTTTCTTCTTTGATTTATGATATGCTGCTTCTATTGATCCATGCCATTAATGCACAGATATGCTAAATATATTTTCTGAGATTGACTTTGCTAGGTGTGGTTTGTTGGCTTTAACCTGAATGCGCATAAGGAGAAGAGTCTTTGCGCACAAGGAACTATTTGGAAGACAGAGGTCTTTTGAAGGAAGAAGTCCAAGGGATTGTTTTTCTTATAGGTTTTGCTTATAATTTTGAATTATCAATAAAGCCCATGGGGGGAGATTTTGCTTATCTTTACAGGAATGGAGATTCTCAGTTAATATAAATAGGCCTAACTCCTTCAATTTCTATGGTCTTGCATCACTTTGTAGTGTCAGTGTGTATAGTTTCTGCTTGGGAGAAAGCAGATCAGTTTTGTCAGCAGCCTTTCAGTTAATCAGTGATTTATCTGAATGGCATTCCCAAAATAAAAATGAAGACATGTTCTTGTTGGAGCACAGAAACAGATAAACAAAGCGCTCTGAGCTCACACCTTGCTAAGGATGCTAATTGAAATTGAAAAGTCAAAACGATTTCTAAGAAAGCAATAGCAATTAGCAAAAGAATATAACAATAGTGAAGTTTACCACTTGGAAATGATCTTATTTGTTTCCTAGAAATCTTTATAACTTAAATTTCTTTGGAAGTGTTTCTTTTGTAATTGACTTACCTGTTAGAATTTAATGGTAATGTTTCACTTTATTGAATTCACTTAAAATAAGGGAGCACGGTTTTTAGCCTTCTGTGTTGTGTGGTCAGATCCATGTGTTGCAAATGCCGTCAGTGAAATCTGTAGTGGTGGCTGCAGTCTGTAGGACAGCATCCTGAAACCAGCTCTTCAATGTCTTGTGCAATTCTCCATGCAGAACATTGGGTAAGGGACACTACCTTTAAAGGCCACTATTCCTTTCATTGACACTCCTTCATCAACTCCTACCTGAACTCCACACATGGACTTCATTCTACCTGTGTAAAAATCAAAGATGACCTTGAAAATTTAATGAGACAAATGGGCCAAAGATACCTGTTGCAGTGCTGGAAAAATTACAATGTTATCTCCGAACTCTCACCTCAAAAGCAGTAACATCAACCACCTAGCGCATTGCGCCATTGCACTGCTCTCAGTTTGCTAGAGAGTCAATCAATTCTGGGAAAAAAACAGGCTTTTGGGGGGTTCGTTGTTTTTTTTGGTTCTCACCCTCTTGTTCCAAGTAGTATGTTTTGCTGCTTTGAATATTCATGGCTGGACGTCTTCTTGGCTGTCGTCATTAACAAGGCTTGTGATTTATTGCTATTGATACAAAAATTAGATTTTTACACTAGGACAGATTAAATGGAAGGAGATTCAGGATCAAGGCTGAATAAATGTTCCATGCTGAAAGATCACAGTTTTCCCATAGGAATAAGAGTGTCATTTAACATGGAGGATCTAGCTAACCTTTGACTGGACTACTTTCAGTGGCTACACATACTACTATTTTTGTGTAAAGGTCAATGAATTGTTTCCTGCTTGAAGTGCCTTTTCATGACACTTCAGATTCAACAATTTGCTGTTGGTTTCTGATTTTTTAATAAATTAGCAGCTAAGTGCTCATTGTAGATGCTCATTGCTGTGTTCTGTGAGAAATGAGTGCCACTCTTCAATTACAAAACCAGAGTTTAATTTTGTCTTTTGACATTTTATAAAAGAAACAGTCATTTGGCTTAAAAATCTGATGCAATAATTAGTTTTCTTTAGCAGTAATGTATTTTCCCAGCTATTAATATAGTTACGAAATAAGGAAGAAGGCTGGGAAAGGAAAAAAGAGGTGTGGTATAGAAAGCACTCATTCGATAAGCCAGTGCATGTTTCATGTCTTTGCATTTGACCTTTAAATTGAATTGCAAAAAGCACCTGCAGTAATTGAGCATGCAACTCTTTTTCTAAGATATTTTCTTGTTCATGCCCTAGTTTCTTGTACATACCAGGAAAGTTTCAAGTGTTTTAGCATTGTGTTCTCTTTCTGGCATATAGATGAAATTGCTGTCATATATTTGCATTTTCTTAAATTCTACAATTCCCTTTATACCTGTTCTTACTAGTCTCACAATAGCACTGGTAAACAATAATGCAGTGTGGGATATGTGTGATATCTTGTATAATAATTGCACTCCCACACAAGTAATTTTAGGGTGTGCAAAACTTGTTTCCTTTATTATTTCTTACAAAACAACACTGTAATCAGCTTTGTATGAGAGACAAAAGGCATAATCCTGCGTATCGTACTATGTGGTGAATTAATCCAGTGATTTATTTTAACAAAATCTCAAAAAATTGATCTAACGCAATGGTATAGTTCAACCTTGGCATTGTCATTGTTATGCCCCTATGTCAAGTGCAGTAGGATCCTTCTGGCAGAGAAGGAAATAGGAACCAGGCTTATGGACAATGTGTATTTGGGGTTGATATTAGGCAAAAGCATTATTCATTTTCTTGACTTGCACTGCCTTTTGAAAGAAACTGGAGAGAATCTTTGATCTAATCTTTGGATATCTTTTTATGGAGAAACTGGGAAATGTTTAGTCAGTTCTTTCGGAATGAGGTACATCTTCTGAATTGCAATCAAGAAATTGGATTCCACATAGCTGTACTGTAGTCTCTAGTGAGAAACTGCTGATCCTGGGTACTTCTGTGACCTCCGTTTCCAAAGATGGAGCTATTTATAGTCATGAATGCATTAATTCATACATATTATCATGTATAATTATGTCATACATAGGAAGCAAGAAAAAGATAGTACCCTTAATGGAGAATGTGAGTCATAAAAAGATGAAGATCTAGGTTGTTAATTCTAAATTTGTATTGAAATCACTGAGGATTAGTTACCCAGATATGTTCACCATCTGCACCTGTTAGTTGCGACCAAGGAAAGGAAATCCATGGAGTATCCAAAGTATCTCAAATTCTAAATCAGCAGGCTGATTGCTAACCAAGCTGTTAGATAGCAGGTACATTTTTCTATATGTTGATTTACTGTGCAGTCATTATGGGTATTTCGTTGTCCTAGGATGATGCTCAGTTTTGAAGTCTCTGTTACACAATATTTCTGTAGGAAAATGCTCATTTCCATGTATCTAATCACTAATAATGCTATCCACTGCTGGTAAAATCTTTGTTTTCTTTCTACTTTGTGTCATATAGTTTTAGTGAGAGTATTTTATGTCTCATTTCTGTTTGTTTTTAAAGAAAAACTACTTAATTTTTCAACATGGTCAATCCACTATTTGCTTCCAGCTGCTACTACCTAAAATTTGCCTTCCTGTATCTTCCACAAAAAGGGAATAACTACTTTGAATCAGAGCTAAGGAAAACCAAATTCAAAGAAATGTTATTTTGGCAGCTAATCATTAGAGGCTGTCATGCTTTCATAATCAAATCTTATTAAGAGTCTTTTTTTAGAGGCACACAACTGGGTCTGTTGCCTGGGCTTGGCACAGTTGGGTCATCCAATATGCCATGAGGGAGAAAGCAGTTCTGGTGCTAATACTTACACAAAGAATGTATGAATTTTTAGGATATCTCTATATTAATGACATTAATTCTGTTATCTTTATGTTTCTATTTTGCACCCTCCCCCCCTTAAAATAAATATCATTGTAAGGGTAAATCTTGTCAAGCTCACTGTGTATTATATCAGAAATTATAGGTCTGGATTTTGCAGATGCCGATCTGCAGCTGGGCAGCTCTTTAAGAAAAAACATCTTTGCTATCATCGTATTGGTTAGTCTCCCGTCCACATCTGTTTTGTGCTCTGTATGCATTTCATGCCCCCTAGTCTGTCATTACAGGTGATATTTGATGCTTCCTTAATCAGACCTCGGGATAAATATCTTGTGTTTCATTTTTAGTTCTACCTACAAAGCTCCTGTAAAAATTTTGCACAAATTTGTACTTTATTTACTAACAGAAAAAATCCATAACAATGTTTTGTTCTCCAGAATGAGATCGAGTTACATGGGACAGAGGAAGGGAGGGAGTAACAAATGCAAATCCTTCTGTTGCCTTGAATTAAAAAGTGCTCTCCTAAAGGCTAATTTGAACAGTGGCTACATTAGTGTCAAGTGCAAAACCTTTAATGGAGAGAAATTGCCTCAACTAATCTATTTGTCAGTAGGGAGGGGAAGTAGAAAACTATATATAAGCTTAGAAGCTGAAAGGTTTTGCCCTTCTCCAAAAGAATAAAATAATAAAGCACTGAATAATGGTTTTGATTCCAGTTTTAAATTAGAAATCCAATTTATTCTTATGAGCTCCCTACTCTATTTCTTACTACTCTCTCAGTTCTTCTGTGTGACCATGGGAGATAAAGCAGAATTTACAAGATTGCAGTAAAGTAAGTATTTTTGTATCTAAAGTAAATATTTTCTTAAATAAAGTAAAATTTTCTTAAAGCTAGACTGAAACATGTCCAGAATGATGTATATACATTGTCTTGCTATTATTAATAAATGCCAAGTGTTCCCGTATAGGATAATCAAGTTTAATGCTCAGAGCTGTGTCAAATTCAGATGCCAAAGCCATTCTTTTCCTAATTAGTGTTACATGTTGTAGGAGCTGGAACACAGAATTTCTAAGCTATCAGAGCACAGTGCTATGTTACAATGACATGAACCCAGGCAGGGGACACCAAATTGACAGAAAACCTCCAAAGTGTTAAAATAAGTGTTTTATAAAATTTGGAACTACTCTCAGCAAATATGCTGTGCAAGTGCTACCTAATAATTTACATGTATGTTTAAATTGGGATTTGTGTGCTGTGTTAAACAACCTGGTGTGTTCATCATGCCCTAGGGTGGTATGGGTGGAATGAGTCAGACCTTCATTTAGGTTATGGAAACTGTGCCAAATGGCAGTTACGTAGTTCAGCTTTAATGCAGTGGTAATCTTCTCAACAGCAAGATAAATAAAAGTAATTAACTTACTTTGAAAGTATTTGTTCAAGAATCCAGGTTTCCATCTTTCTTATGCTATGAATTCTACATGGGCAGTCTGTGAGGAACTGGCTTATTCTTCATGTGCCAACAGAGAAGAAGTAGAAAAGTGCATTGTGAATCTTACATTAAGTACATGTCATGCAGTGGAAAAGTTACTGAGCTCAGTGTGTTTGAATTTGTAATTGAATTAACTTCAAGAGGTTAACTGTTTCGTAAACTGTAGTCAGAAAACTGTGAACTTATGTGCCATTTGAGAAGTGCAAACCATAAAGACTGCCTTCATAGCCTGTTTGGAGCAGAAACATTTATTGGCTTGTATGAAAATGGAAGTATTGATAGTATTTATTTCTAGTGGAATTGTAGTTTATCTTTTGCAAAACCGTTTGCAGAAGAGGGAGGCTGATCCTTTGTTTCTAAGCCCCTGTAAAACTCCCAGTGACTTCAGTGAGAGCTCTGAATTTGGCATTTTTTTCAATATACTTGCAGTTAGAATAGTAGAATCACAGAATAGTTAGGGTTGGAAAGGACCTTAAGATCATCCAGTTCCAGCCCCGCTGCCATGGGCAGGGACACCTTCCACTAAACCATATCACCGAAGGCTATGTCCAACCTGGCCTTGAATACTGCCAGTGATGGAGCATTCACCACTTCCCTGGGCAACCCATTCCAGTGCCTCACCACCCTCACAGTAAGGAATTTCTTCCTTATATCCAATCTAAACTTCCCCTGTTTAAGTTTGAACCCGTTACCCCTTGTCCTATCACTACAGT
>JAOEHY010011741.1:0-11577 GCA_025447955.1 Psilopsiagon aurifrons
TAGATTGGATACGAGGAAGAAATTCTTTAAGGGTGGTGAGGCACTGGAATGGGTTGCCCAGGGAAGTTGTGAATGCTGCATCCTTGGTGGTGTTCAAGGCCAGGCTGGACATAGCCTTGGGTGATACGGTTTAGTGGGAGGTGTCCCAGCCCATGGCAGTGGGGTTGGAACTAGGTGATCTTAGGGTCCTTTCCAACCATAACTACCATAACTATTCCATGGTTCTATGATTCTTTGATTGTCAGACAGAAACCTAAGAGCCAGTGCTTGAAAACTGAAACAAAGCCAATGAAGAAAGAAAATACAAGGCTGAAGTGTTTATTCAGAGGTGGGATGGATTCTCTGTCACTTTCACTGGACTGGGGCTTTCACTGTAAATTTCCTTTCCATAAGCATTTTTATTAGTACATGTTCAGAATCCATGCAATATTTTCTCTCTTCACATAGTATTATTTATTGACCCACAGATAAACGCCCGCCACACTATCCTGCCATAGACATGGCTGCAGGATCCCCTCATAAATTTCATCTAAGAGGAAATCTTCACTTAGTCCCCTGTGTATATTTTAATACTTCAAACCATTTCATATCACCTGGCTCTTGGAGACGTGGTATTTCCTATATGTTAATTTACAAAAGGTAAAGATGTCATCTTTGCAAGGCTGCTGTTTTCTGCTGCTTCTTATTTCCCCTGCACACATATTTTTCCTGGCTACCTATCTCCCACCTTTTCTATCGCCTACCTTGTCTTTTTTTTTTACCTACCACTGTTAACAGAAGACTCACATTATTTCTAGACTCTCGCAACATAATTTCTACAAGCACAGAAGACACAAGCAACAACAGAAGTTAATCTCTACGGAGGAGTTTGATATACTCAGATGTTCATACATCCTCTCAAAGCACCCCTGACACCTCTTTTTATAGAAGGGAAAATGACGCCTTGTGAACTTCAATGACTTGCCCAAGGCCACAGTGCAATGCCAGCTTGAAAGTACAATTATTCCTAGCCTGAAGGCCTCAGCAAAATCAGACTTGGAGCATCTCAGTTCTTTTATCTCTTTCCTGTAATGCTATTACGAGTTCCTCGTTCTTGGGAGAAAATGAGGGGGGAGGGAAGGGGGGAGACATGAGAAAAGAAGGAAAAAATAATCAATAAAAAGTACAATAAAAAATATTCTAACTCTACAATCTGGACAACCAACCTCTGCCTGTCTTCCAAAGGATGAAACTTCATAGGTCTCAGCATCAGCAATCATAAGGAACACACAAGTTTTCCATGTGATTCTGATAAAGCAAACATTCCCATTTAAACTCTTGGAATTTAATCAGCACATATTATAATCTTCATTCTTCACTAGAGTGTTAGAGGGCTGGATAATATTGGTGTAAATGGAAACATGTCAGAAAACCGGGATTTGAGTCACTTAAGTGCATTTTTAAGGTTTTTTTAAATTATTTTCATCTGGAAGTATTTCAAACCTCTCAACATTAATTCTATGGGCACTAACAAAAAGTTATTTATTAAAAAAAGAAAGGCAATAAAACAGTCACAAGCTCTTGAATTCTTGAAATGAACAACAAAGAAGAGCAAGGAAAAGGAGGGGAGGGAAGAGCGTCCTGTGTTTATTGATAAACACAGGGGATCGGATGAAGGTTTCCGAAACACAGAATAGTCTGGGTCAGAAGGGACCTTCAGGGGTCATCTAGTCCAACCTCCCCGCAATAAGCAGGGACATCTTCAAGTAGGTGAGGTTGCCCAGAAGGATTGCGACTCTGTGAGGGCTTCTTTCATGTTTTGACCAAACACTGAGAACATGTCAGCACAGTGCTTACTTTCAACACAGATAACTCCTTAATGGAAGTAATCAAGAAACGAAATAAAATTGCTTTATATTCTTGATCTTTCTGAGTGCTGCCAACCCCAGGGCTTTTTCTACTTCTGCGGATTCCTCCTCCCTCTCCAGTTATTTCAGCACACAATTAGATCACTGAAAGCTAAATACTGATCTACTTAAATCAATAAAAATTAAAGCCTTCAGAGTAGGTTTTTCAAAGCCCACACTACTTTCTATATATACTGTATGCCTCTACATTTAAACAGGATTTAGCAGTATTTCCTTATTGCCACATTTCTGTGGCAGAAATATGGCGATAAGAAAATGACAGATTAATATACTACAGAGAGTATTTTCATAGCATAAATTACTCAGATAAAATAACCCTCTCTGGCTTATGTTCAAAGAGGTTGATTTATCTTTGTGCTAAAGAGCCCACACAAGACCTCTGCAGTACTTCATAGTATTTTGAAGCTGGAACAGACCATTAGGATCATCTATTCTGATCTCATGCATAGTAGAGGCCAAAGAACCTCACCCAGCAATTTCAAGTCTATAATTTACAGCTGTAAGCTCACTCATTCTCTCAAGGTTAACATCACTAGCGTGCAGAGGGTCTGCAAAAAGGTCTGTACAGCATTTAAATCCCACTTACAATCTATTTTGAAGATTGCTGAGAATTTATGAGGTCTATGACACAGAGAAATTTATAGTGACTATGGGTACGTGAGGTAACCCACCCGGTGACTGCAAATCTCCCTAACTCATAATGACCTTTGGGGGAGAAAATTACCCAATTCCTTAGGAAAATACATAAGAAAAAAGCATAAATATGCACATATACATATGCATGAATGTATTTGAAAGAGACATTATGTGAACACCACCTACCCAAACTCAAGAAAGAAATGGTACAGTTTTCATCTGAGCACTCACAAGAGTTCTGACAAAAACTGAGACTGTCCGGAGCACAACCTCCTGTTCAGGTGTGAGCTGTCAGTACGTTTCCATGAGAGTGCACCAAAGACAGTTATTCAGCAAGCTAGCTTGAAATCAAGACTGGATTTCACTCTGAATGATATTCTCTAATTCAATCACAACATACCAGCTTCACGCAAGGGCAATTGTATGAAATGCAATGATCTGTATTATGCAGGAAGTCAAACCAGTACAACCTTAAAAAAATCTATGACCTAATGATATGAATTCTCTTTCTCCACTACTAATCTTAATCCTCCATTTATACTTCAGTGTTACTAAATGCAAGAGGACAGTGAGATAGGGCATGAACACCTCAAAATCCATTCTTGGAGTGAGGTAGGGTAGTACCAGCACAGCTGAGCACAGCAGGTGACAGAGTAAGGGCACAGGATGCAGGAAAAGGCTTTGCTGCCACCTCATGGGGCCTCTCTCCTTCCAGAACTGCAATAGCGGAGGAACAAGGATGCTTGGATGCACTCAGCGTACTGAGTACCCACAACGAAGAAAAGGCAGCAAAACAAAAGCAAGCTGCTTAACACAGCTACCTTCCCCTCGCTGCACTCTGTTCTTTTTGCAGACAAAATTCTAGCTAGGAAATAAGAACAATCCCACATATTTGTTTCTTCCCACTTTGAAACGTTACAGACTACGGTCTGGGTGGTTTCTGGATAAATATAAAACAACACAAATCTTTCATTACAAAGCAATTTTTCCAGATTTTGAAACAAGGAATATTTCCAAATTCACATTTTTTTCAGACAGCTTCTTTGAAGAACACAGCCTTCAAGAATTCCAGCAATGGGCTCATCCATGCTGGCTGTAAATGTTTTAAGTCATTTTTACACCATTAATACTGAAGCTCTGGACAAGACAGGACAAGAAAAAAACTGAATCCAACCCTCTCTTCTCTAAATGTTGGCATTAACTGAAGAGCATAATTCACAAAATGCAATTTTTTTATCCTCAGAAAAGGTTTTCACAAGAACCCAACCAGTCCTTTCTGCTTCAAGAAACAAAATGACCTGAAGCAGAAATATTGAAAGTGTGACACCATTTACCTACTTCAAGAAAACACAGGCATCTCTCACACTGTTAGTTGAAAGGTTAAATACCTATAAAACAATCCAAGAAGCACAACATAATAACAGGATAAGCATACGTAAGAATAAAAAAGGACATCTCTCCTAAAAGGATGAAATCTTAAGAGGGAGTGGAAGGAAAGAAAAGTTAGTCTTCTTGAGAAAGGGAACCTTAGGCATTTTATCTCACATACCCCAAAATACAAGTTTACTTTAAATAACAGGAAAAGAACCTTCTCAAGAAGAAAGATACCATTTTGATGCCTACACAGAGTTTGCGCATGCCACCAATGAGCACCACAGATGTTGGTGTAGCAACAAACCAGACCAGTTAACAAACAGCTTCTGGCAGATAAATGTCTGGGGTTAGTAAAAAACTTCCTCTGTGAACAGCTTGGCTTGGCGAGGGAATTCTTGCAGCTTCAGAGGAAGCATCTGGTAGAGGCTAACACAGAAGGGTTACTGAACTTCATGGATCGCTGGCTTCTCCTCGTTTTCTGTAGTACCCTCTCTCATAGCTAGGAAACATTTCTGTATAGCAATCATCAGTGAAAATCCATTTCTCTCCAGGATGGCCTCTGACATTCTCTGACAACAAAAAAGAAAGGAAAAAATCCTGTAACCCTTACTTGGAATTTAGCCTAAAGTCAAAGTAAATTCTGAGAGCGAGGCACACACTTGGGGATTTCAAATCCAGGTTAAGACTGTTCCCTCATGCCTATAGAGAAGAAATGGATTGCTTATTCTAATGCTGTTCCTATACTGCATTTAAAACTGTTTGCTCTTTGTTTTCTATGAGCAGCTTCACAGACATGTAGGATCACAAGGGAGAAACAAGATCCGATTCTTCATGCAAGGTCCCTACAACACAGGCCACAGCTTTGTTCATTGTGAGGCCACTGTGAAATGGTGAGCAACCTAACAAAATCACAATTCACATGCAAAGAAAAGTAGAATGTGCAAGCAAACATCTTGACTTCTGATTTGGACAAGAACAAGACAGCAAGTCACAACTTAGTGCTGCTCATTTCCTCAGAAAGCAGATCTTCATACTGCCTCTTACTCCAGCAGGTTGCAAAGTGTCATTCCAGCCTCCATACTATAACCTGTCTACAGGGCAAGTACCTTATGGTTTGATTATTTTTTATGAAGCACGATGATCTCGAACACCATAGAAACTAACAAGAGCATGAGAATATCACAAGCATAGGTGTCAGTGGGTTTATTTCTGGATCCCAAACCAATCACATCATGGTCATCTCATGCACAAAAACTTTGCCAATATTAAGATTCATGTTATGTTACAGTACTGCAGGAATCCTGCATTTGAATTTTCAGTGAAGAATATACGGGGAAAAAAAGGAATGAAGGAAACAAATTAACCAAATCATTTTCTATTCAAGCACAGTTCCATCCTTGTAATGGAGTTTTCACTACCCAGGTAGCAAAAATTTCAGGTCAATTACAGAGAAACTTTCACCAAAATGTCTCTTCCTCTCAGCGATGAATGAACTTACTATGTTCAACTCTGACTGTTGCAGTTTGCTGCAAAATGTCTACAAAGGCACTGCTTCTAAGAATAATGGATATTCCATAGAAACTCATGAACCAACTGTCTATTAAAAGGCTGCCAATAATTTCATAAAACTAGGCTAACCACCATGTCTAGATTCTCTACACTCCTCCCTATGTCAACAAGGGCCAGCAATGTTCAGAGTGATTTTAAGAGAGCAATGAGAGAAATTAAAGTGTGGAGCTAAATCCACATGGAAACAACAACTTATGCTACCAAGCACAGTTTAGCTGGTATTTAACAAGCATCACAATACAAGGGGTTCTGAAGCAATCTGGAGAAAAGAAAGCAGTCATTAAAGAGAGGACACTGCACACGTGAGATGCAGAGCAGTATACATGAGGAAAAGCACAGACAGCTCTGGGGCAAGGGGAACAGACAAATGGGATAAGCAGCAGGAACTGAGGTAAGCTCTGCTGGCAGAGACAGCAGGTTATGCAAGAGGAAACAAGCCGACAAGCAGGAAAAGCCAGAGCTGTAAAGGACTAACTTATGCTGGGGAACATGCCAAAGAACGGTATCACTAACACTCTGTAAGACACATGGGCCTGCCTTGTTCATACTGGTGAGCAGAAGAATCCTTCAAAGTGTGGAGAAAGAGAGGAGGAATTGTCAAGCAGCCCCTGATACTGCTACAGGAAGATCACTGCTATGTAATACAGATGGCGAGCAGCCACAAGAAGCAGCTGGCCATGACATTTTAGGGCAAGATTTTGAAGAAAAAGCAAAGCAGCTCATTTTTTCCCCCAATATAAAAATAGAGGTCAGGTGTAATAACTGCTTCCCACTCACCTATTCTACACTCCAAGGCCTCTACACTTTACAGTGGGAATGGGATATGTGGTTAGAAGAAAGTCACAGGCATTTAGGAAGCATCCTGCTCTCTACTGGAAAACTTGACCAGCTAAATCTGTTAATGCTTTAAAATGATTTTTGGAACTTTTATGTGAAGAAGTTCTTATCTCCTTGTCTGTAGTTAATTTAGTCTCCAGACCTCCCAGTTATTTCCCATTTGGACATTCCCCCCAGTCCCATACAGCTTTGGCTACAGCCCATCCAAAAGCAACAGCTCCTCTGAAGAACAAGCTGCTGGCCTGAGAGGCTGGAAGTGACCAGGAGTTGGTCTTCATCCCCAGCATTACAATCAAGAGACATTGCCTAACAAGTACTGACTTAGTTCTTTTTCAATCACACTACTAAAGCTCAAGAACAGACTGAGGCTAAATTTAGGAAGATGCAAATTATAGTCAAACTTAGACGATTTCACTTGCATTATAACTGATTTTGAACAATGTCACCTTCAAATTCACATCTCTATTAGAACTCAAATCCAGCACAGGATACAAGCATGTGCTGAAGCTTTAGAATATAGACAACTCTGAAAGTTGGTGGACTCCTCTGGAATTCCAATGCATCCTTTCCTTCAGTATTTTGCTAGGTTGGAAGACAAAATATCCAAGAATGTTTTGTGCACAGGGAGGGCATACTGAAATCAACCATGCACAGTGTGGCTTTCTGGTTACCTGCGGGTTTTTAATGTTTTCACACCATGATGGTGTTCTTGAAAGAAGAGAAAAATACGACCTTTACACAATGTCAGTATCTAAAGTTAATCAGTAGACAGACCGAGATGGACATATAAGTTATCTTTTCTAACTCATCAAATAAAATGAGCTTTTTAATTGGCTGATTCCCTTTGACATTCAGTTTGGTGAAATTAATTTTCACCTCTAGGTACAGAACCTTAACCCCTTACAGAATCTCTTTAAATTTTATCCCTTTGCCCACACATACTCACACCACCATGAAGATGCTCAGTGATAAAAGTCTGCAGGTTCTCAACAGACAGTGAGGTCTTAACCAACAATTCAACTTTATGGACATCAACAAAGTTATTTGGAAAACAAAAGGCTTTCAGGATCAGATACATTAAAATTATTCTTCACCTAAATTAACAGCAGTTAGCACAAACTGCTTTATTTTGCTCAAGAGCATACATGTTCATAAATGAGCAATGCCTGACACGAATACTTAACACTAGTAATTTCAAAATCCATACAGGACTAGAACAAAAGAGACATAAGTATGTTACTGGACTAAGCAATAGGATCACTGATGAAACTGAAACTTGGTTAATTGCAATTGGCAATGAACCTTACAGTAGTCTCTCATCCTTATGGCACACTGTGAACAACGGATTCCTTAGACAAAGAGACTTGGAAATCACTGTGGTTAGAGCTAACTGAAGATTTATCTCCAGAGTGCAGCAGCAGCGAAGAACATGCTAGAAGGCACAAAAGAAAAAGGGGGAAGTACAAAGCTGGGACAGATTCTGAGTGTTTGCATCATTAGGGGCCTCACAGACATTTCAGGCTGTTTTAATTCTACTGCAAAGTATTTTCCTTTTGACTTCTTCATGTGAGGTCTGTTATTTACAATTCCAACTAAAAAAATCCATATTTCCATATTATCCCTCATCTGATAGCATTAAATAAAGCTTAAATGGATAGAAATAACTTTAAATTTACTGTTGTGTACTGTAAACTTATGTCAGGAGAACTATCTGCGTAAGTAGAGATTAATGTGAATCTGCCTAGAAATATTATTAAATCTTTCCATTATTTATATGAAATAGGAAAGCATTTTTTTATTCCTAGTATTGTTTTGGAGACAGTAGTAAAACGTCCTCATTCAAGGTCATGGAGAATTAGATTAATTGGTACATTCTGTCCTACGATTCAAAGTGTGGGACCATGTGATGAGAGGCTATAAATCTGCAGAGATCTTCAGTCATCTCAATTGCAATTCATGTTCATGAAACTGATTCCCTCGCTTTTCTGGATTTCTTTGACCACTATCTATTGCAATGCTACAATGTTTAAGTATTTAATTAAACCTCTCTTCCCCACCAATTTCTCTAACCGCTGTTTATACTCCTCAGAATAGCTGTGTCCAGTGAGATTACTTTATCTTTCCAGAACAGAAAGTCAAAAGCTATAGGGAAAAATACCAAGTTAATAGGAATTGAGCACAATTAATGTGTAGGGGACAAAAAGGCAAAGAGCACCAAACCTGCAAACTGTATCCAAACTAAAACCTCTGTTGTTATGGACAGAAGGGCATGGCCTCAAGTAAGTTAACAATGAACAGTGTTCATTTTTCAGAATATCATGAATAGATATACATAGGACCCTTAAGCCAGAATAAATTTAACTAAAGCAGCACAGTAGTGATCAGCAGGCACAGTAATCAATGGTAGCATCAGTATATGCACTGGCTCGCAGCCATGCTGCCTTTACCCAGAAACAGATTAATTCATTTAAGCAGGACTCAACTGAGTCAGCAGGTACACAGCAGCTTCCTAAAAGGAATTGTGGTACGGAGGGAAAGGATAGTCTCAGTTCAACAGGAGGCATTCTACACATGAAATGACTGTTGAAATGAAAACCCAGTTTGCTTTCGTTCTGAAACTTTCAAACATTATGTCAAAGTAAATGCGTAGAAGGTCTATTGTGGTATTTACTCATGCATAAGCAATCTAATCTGATGTCCCTGATATCTAACCTCTATCTGCCTTCTCCAATAACGTTTTCGCAATTGTTTCAGTAAGTTGGAATGAATTTCAATTTTCTCTTTAGGATTACGATACAGTTATAATGTTTCCATATAGCAACCATTATTCACCCAAAAGCATTTCATTTCAGTGGCAGTGAAGTAAGTAATCCCTGTAGCCATTATTTGTATCTCAGAAACCTGAGAGAATTAGCCAGTGTTTGTAGAGCATCCAGTATTTCTGAAAAAAGGCTAGTACAGATTATGAGGTTATTAAAACTTATGGAATATCCCAAGCCGATTCCTGCCCACAAGTCTGGTACCTCTTCCTATCAGCAGCCCTCTGGTTTCATGATCAAACAAGTAATTTTATTCCCTCTTTATTGTATGTAACACCATCACCATCTGCTTACAAAAATTCAAAATCACTCTGAGAGGATTTTATAGATTCCACAACCAGTGTAAAAGTCCTTTGTTCTCTGGATGGTTTAACTGGAGAGAACTTTAAGCTACTCAGAGAGCACGGTCAAGGGACAGGTAACAAGGCCAGTTCCTCTTCAATGCTTTTTTGTAACTTAAATGGAAGTACTGCTTACTTCCAATCTTCTTCTGCCCCCTAGTGAGCTTTGACTTTCACTCCACATGAACAATTATATGGCTGCTTTATAATTTACAGGCATACAGAAGTGCTGAAACTCTGATCTGTTTTCTTTGTACAACCTTAAGAAGCATTCTTCATACCGTACTCCACTTAAACAAGCCAGAAAGCAAACGGCCTCTTCTAGCCCTACAGTGCAGGGAGTGATTTTTACTGATTAGGGATATCATAAAATCCCTTTACACACTGTCAAAGAAAACTTAAATTTGTTAATTTCTATTTCTCTATTTTACTAGAGCTCTGAAGTTCGAAAAATCACACACATGTTCTTTCACAAATCACTGTTTAATTATTCAAAAAATATAAAGAATATAAAGAACGACAGTGTTTGCTGCCTAGAAAGCATCTCAAATACAGCACGAGAGCAAACCCACTACTCTACCTAAGAAAGGAAGAAAAAGTGATCCAGTTAGATCTTTCGATCTAACTAAGAAAGGAAGAAAAAGTGATCCAGTTAGATCTTTTGATCTAACTTAGCATCAGGTAAATTTATAGGAAGCCCCTCTATGATAACACATTAGCCAGTCCAGCAAACACTATTGTGGTAGTTAACATCTCTGCTTACAAGTATTGTTTTCAGGATTGGGCTTGTGGAGAATAGCAATGAAGACAGGAAAAAGACATCATTTATTCCACTATCTTTGCTTGCCTTTTCAGTTATGTATTGTCAGACATAAATTCAATTTCTCTCTACTTGCTATGAAAATTTTTGGTAGTATTCCCCAAAACCAGCATTGTCCAATATGAAAGACCAAGGGAACAAAACACCCTCACAGGAATAAAGCTTGTAAAACAAAATAACAGTCACAATAGAATTCTTTGCTTCTACAAAGCCTGACAGTGAAACCTGTCAGAAGCCGGACAGTTAAATTTTGAAAAGGAAATGAAAACACACTGCAAATGGGACGAGAACAAGAATACAGAAACACATTATCGAATGCTGGCTCAAATTTAAATTAGTATTTTGCCTCAGAACATGAAGGCAAAGTAAAGAGATGAGAAACAATTCGAGAAATAGAAATCACCACATATGAGTTGGAGGTAAAAGCTGAACAGTCAAGCCTGGCAGAGGAGATAATGCTAGTTCTAAAACAAGGAAAGTATATGTTAACTGAAAGTATGTTATGCCACAGAAACCCTGCATCTTTCCTAATGGCATTGTGGAAGGAGCATAAGAACTTCAAGTCCATGTAGAGTAGTCAGGGGAGTGAAACAAAGGGAGGAGCTTCACTCATTTGTTCCTTGCACACACGTACCTACACCTGCAAGGGAAAGCAGAGGTGTGAAGACAACTATTGTAAATAAAAAATTCACTGTGAACACCAGATCAAAGAGGTACAAACTACAAATCCAGGTCTGGAATAGCTTTTCTGTAGAGCAATGGGATGGACTATGTTAAGAGGTCATGCTTGGTAATGCTGTAACTATGATTCTACAGGAAAGTTGCCCCTGCTAAAGTAAAATCAAGTCTTTTGGGCTAGGAGCTGTTTTGCAGCCACATGATAACTGTAACAATGACTACAGGTATGTCATCAAGAGTAATCTCTTCCTCTCAGGACATGGTCCTTTTCGTTACTAAATAAAATGGAAAATATAATTTCAAGACTGCAATTAAAGATTAATATGTCAGAAGTAGGTGAGGGTCCTGGGTTCAGCAGTAGCAGTCATTTTTTCTCCTTCTTTGTAGCTGGTGCAGTGCTGTGGTTTTGACTTTCAGCCTGGGAACAGCACTGATAACACTGATGTTTTCAGTTGCTGCTCAGTAATGTTTTGTCTGATCAAGGACTTTCTGAGTCTCATGCTCTGCCTGGGAGGAGGAGAAGCCAGGAGGAAGCAGAGACAGGACACCTGACCCAAACTAACCAAAGAGGTATTCCATACCACAGCACATCATGC
>JAOEHY010011745.1:0-17500 GCA_025447955.1 Psilopsiagon aurifrons
AGGGGAGGGGAGGGGAGGGGAGGAGGGTAGAGACCAAATTACCTTTTTTTTTGGTGGAAAATATCAACTATTTTTCTCCATTTGATTTACAATCCTGCAACTCCTTGTTGAGCCTAATGAATACGCACTTTGAAGGAAAGAGAAAATGTGTCTCTAATTGCTTTGAAACAAAGTAGGAAAATAAGGTGGAAAATCCCAGATGGACCATCTATGGATCATTCCTTTTCTTTGTCCATCAAGGCAAATAAAAGCAGAAGTATTTCAGTTGCACTTTATCTTTTCACTCACCTGCTGTTTCCTAAGCCCCTGCTCTGCCTTCACTCAGAAAAAGAGCAAGGATTTTGAGATGTGCGTGGAGCCTGAAGGGAGGTGATGATGGCTCATGGTGAAACCAGAAGTATTGTTCCAGAAAGCAGAACCACTGGAATGGAGGAAGACTCCTAAAACTCTTCCTCAGGGGTCCTGATTTTTCATTTCTTATTGACAGCTATTGAAGTGGAATGATGTTAATAATGCACTGATGGAGTAAAAATGGAAGATGTTATTTAAAATCATACTGAAAGTACTGGGTGACCTTAGGAGTGAATGCAATGGCAAAGGAAAGGATTGTAGTAACCATGTATTGTAGGAGCCACACACCTCAGGCACTGATAGCAGGAAAGATGTGTCTGGAAATGAGAAGGAGAAACAGGTGATAGGATGAAAATGAATCCCCCTCCATCCAGTCTGACCTTGAAAGGGGGGACACTGAGTTCTTCAGGCCTCCAAACAGGTTGTTACAGCCTGGCCTTAACCTGGGATGTGAGCCTGCCTACCACAGGACCTGCAAGGTATCTGGGACAGGCAAATGGTGACCATGATTGCAGGTCTGTGGTCCTTGCCACCAGCCCCCTAGGGATGCCTGACAGTGTGTGCGCAAGGGTGCAGCCAAAGCCCTCAGCATCCCTTTCCACACCCCAGTACACAGGCACTGGGTGTGTGCCAATAGCAGGGATGTCTCACCCTGGCATTGACCCTCACACAACCTGGTCCTGCCCTTCAGCTGAGTCCTCTAAGCTCAGGGAGGGAAGAAGAAGGGAGCATATGGGATTTGCCCACAGACTCCTGCTGTCCAGTCATCCCCTTTGCTCTCCTTCCTTGTATCCTTGTTGAAGCCAACACCTCAGCTCCCAGGAGAAAAGCAACCTGGCTCTCCCACCAGATGAAGCTTTGACTCATTCCACTCCTCCCCCCCCCCCCCTCTTTTTTTTCCTCTTGACAGTCTGCTTTGACCTGAGTGACATCCTCCCTTTGCTTTCAATCCCCGATTTTCTGCACTTGGGGACAGACTTTGAGCAGGCACTAAGTGTTGAGGCCGTGCAGAGGCGGCAAGGGGGGGCCGCTGCTACCCCGCAGCCTGCCATTCAGGCAGATGGTGGAGGGGGCCGATATGAATAGCTCCTGTCAGTCTCATAGAGCGAACTTTACAATTGTGCTACGTGTTGGACTGCACGTGACTAATGCCATTCTTCTGCAGGCTGCAGGCAGGACACAGCTGTTTCTTTAAGGAAAATTTTGGGTTTTCTTCACCAGGAAAAGCCACCCATGGTAATATTGTATCCATGTACCCAATATTACACTCCATAATTAGGCGTGATCAAAGCCCATCCTGCCTTTCACTGCCTTTCTTTCTGGTAATCAGATCATGTTTTAAAATGAGGCTGGTGTTGGTTTGGTCCTTCTGGAGATTTAAATCCTGCCTACCCACACAGCAGGTATGCACTGAAAAGCAGCAGGGCCAAATATAGGTTTCTTTACATAATTCTGCAGTAATTAAGTATTTAAAGATCAGTGATGAATTCAGTGCCAAATGCTACCTGGAACTTCTGTTTATGAGAAATAATGCTGCAAAAAGGATTTAAGCAATACAGATATGAATACGAGCAGGTGAAACGGAGAAGACCTCCTCAAAGCTGCAAAAGAAGAAATGCACGGCGTGCTCTGGACAGGGCATGAGTCTGGATCTTGATCCTACAGTACAGAAGAGCCATGCCAGACCAGAAGGGTAATAGTGCTCTTCCTGCCCATGTTTTGGCTACACTCACAGCCCTGCTCCCTACTCCACTCTCTTGGCAGGGCTTCTCCACATGAGGGGCTCTCCAGCTGGGGTGCATCCAGAAACACACTCCTGTACCTCCTGCACCTGCATTTCCTTACCAGGGAGCATGCCTCTGCCTCACAGCAGCAGGGCAGCACTTGGAGGTGGGACAAGGTGTAGGCAGGGCCAGGCAGTGTTGCCTTCAGCTGGCCTCTGCAGCTGTCCAGCCATGAAGCAGCAGGCAGGCAGCTAGCTATCTAGCAAGCTAGCTATCTAGCTAGCTATCAGCTATCTAGCTATCTATCAGCTAGCTATCTAGCAACCACTGCATGTGGTTATACCCCAACATTTTCTTCTACCTACCTCACCTTTTGCATTTCCAGACTGCCCATGAGCGCTGCTGAAGCTCAGAGCAGAGCAAGAGTTTTGGTTTGACTGGTGGGTGAGCATCACCCCAGACCTGTGGATGCTACTCAGGCAGGGGAGTTCAGAGAGGCTGAGCTTTGCTTGAAGCACCTTTGCCATCCACCCAAAGGGCGAAGTAGGCAGTGTCTGAGCCAGATGGGTGTCTTTGATCTCCTTCCCCTCCTCACATTAATGGGCAGCTGAGGCTTTAGCATATTGTTTTTCTGTGCCATTGCAGTCCTGGATCAGACTGTTCATGCAGCATGAATAGCCCTCAGATCCACACTTGTTTGAGGTATTTCATACATAACATTGATATATAGAACAAAAACTAACCCTAACAACTATTTAGTTTCTCTCTTTTGAGAAACTAAGTTAGAAGTAAGATGGATCATTACTGTCAAACAAGCAAACAAAAAAAATCCTTTCTATAATGACAGCTGGAAATAGCTGACAAACTACACCCTTCTTCTTGGACCAGCTCTTCAAACTGTCTTGGTGATCTGCAGTATGGGAGGATAGGGAGCATTTCCAGCCCCAACTGTCCCTTCTGGAGGTATGCTAGGAGGAAGGTTCAGTGTCCAATCTAGCTGGGCTGAATTATCCATGAAGGGTGCCTAACAAAAGTGCTGGAGAGACTTCTAAATCCTCTCTACATTGTCTGTTGTCTTGACTCGTAACTTTAGTACTATTCATAGGCTGGGGCATTTAGCCTCCTTTGCTGTAGGCAGCAGTTTCTTGAGGAAGTAGAGCCTGTACCAATTTCAGTGTCATCCCACCATCTCAGTTTTGGAAATACCCTTCTCTAAAGTTGTCTTTATGCTTTGAAGGAGTGTGGAAAAGTGACAAGAGCCACAGCTGCCGCTGAGGGTTACCCTGGGAACCCCTAGAAGGGTCCCTGGGAGGTGAAGGCTGAGAAATACACTTAAAAGAGCATGCTGCACTTGCTGATTCCCCTGGGGAAGAGGAGCCTTGCTTTTCTGCAAGGTGGGTGGAGGGAGAAACCTCCTCAGAAGAGGCAATGGTTATCATATGGACCAGAGAAACAGCACTTGTCTGCAGGGCTGGCTTCTGCCATCCTCTCTGCCCTGATGGTGCCCAAACATGTGGCCTTGTGCTGAGCATGCCAGGGTCTCCCCCTCAGTGTGGTGCATTTGATTCACAGGCTGTGCCAACACAGGTACGTGATCATTACCCCGTGGAAAATGCCTGTCAATCACATCCCTCTGCTCCAGCAAATAGCCACCTCTGTCCATGTGCCTTCCTATGAGGAGCTCTGACAGTATTTGCACCATAGAGCCACAGAGCAGGAGAGAGGATACTCGCGTCACCATAACCCACACGCTGGTGAGGGCGGGACCACGCTGTTCTGGAAGAGAAGGTCGCACTGATTCCCGACCCGGCTCCGCATGCCGGCGCCGAGGGCAGCGCGGCGAGGCCGGGCCCGGACCGTGCTGCGGCACTGCCACTAGAGTGCGCTGCGGGGTCCAGCAGGACGGTACCGCTCTCGCCGCGCGGCGCCCCTCTGCGAACGGCGCACGGTCTGCGGAGCCGTCGCGGGCGAACGCAAGAGCCTCCGCTCTCCGGACACACTGCCTTGAACGAGCAAAAGGTTCAAAGGTGCCTGAGCAAAGCCCTAAGCAGCCTCAAAGCGCCCCCAGCTACATGGTGCCCGAGTGCACTCAGCAGCTTCGAGGTGCTCAAGTCCAGCTCTCCAGGACCAATCCTGCATTCATAAAGCGTCAGGAAGAGTTTCAGAGGAAATTGGGATCTGCAGTACATATTCCCATGAAGAAACTGAACAACTCACAAAGCCAATATTAAGCAAAGCATCAGTGATCACAACAAGTCTCTGCTGGAGCTCAGGTGTTCACTACAGCAGTTTTGAGCTTGTTACTCCCACTGAAGCCAAATTTGAACTGGACGTGGATTTCTACAGGTGCCGAATTAGGTTGCCCCACGGGGCTTCTGTTCAGAAAACAAGAGCTGGGTACTTGGGGCAGATGAGCACTCTGCTTGTCTGGGATATCACAGTGCTTGTGTCCACTGGGATCCTATACCTGGGTGTTGATGGGAGGCAGCATGGTTTGGTGTGTGCTCCTGCAGAACGTAAAGGACTTAGAAAAGGATACCAATGTGCTGAAATAAAGAAAAAAATTTTAAAAAAAGAAAGAAGGATGTTTATTGGCCCTAACACAGCCTCTTCAGCCATCTTTTGAATCTTCTATCATACTGATAGAACAAAATTAACATTTTATTTGTTTATGACAAATACCAATAAGAATATTTTGTCCAAATTGGGTGGCCAAACCAGTTTTTATAAGTCTGATGCCAGGTCTATCATTTGTGTTCTCTTCTTCCTGCCCTCAGTGGATCTGGTACATAGGAAAGTCTGTCACTGTTGCACAGGCGGAATCTGTGCATCAAGCTGCCATGTGTGTGCAGAGCTCTGCATGTCAGACAGTGGTATGAGGGTGCCCAGCCTGATCCATCATGGGGACCACAGAAACTAGTCCAGATAAATGATGTTTTAAAGTAGCACTTCACTCACAAAATTCTATAATCAGTGGCTCATGGTGAATGAGAAGTATTTGTGGCTGTTTCTAATAGTAGCATAATGTCTATTATTTGCAGCGCAATTTGCACCTTAGCAACAAAATCTAATAGGCTTCTATATCTGATGAGGCTTTTGTATTACACTTCAAATACTCAGGCAGATTTTGTATTATTTTCTTCACGAAGGATGTTGTAGAGCCAGGCTGCAAGGACAGCAGAGTGCTAAAAGAAATACTTTGTCTCAGCTGTAGCAACCCTCAATTTAGTAATAGCTTTTTGTTCTAGCACAGACAGATGACATAATGTAAACTAGAAGAGACCAGTGGATTACCTGTTTGCCAGCCTGGCTGGAGCAAAGCTTCTCATCTGCTTATCAGAGAAAAACCTGTAGACCATAGAGCTGCCTGCACTGAAAGTAAATGGGAAGAGTTAAAACACAGGTTGCTGTTCTGCTGAAGTTACCTTGCCCACTACAAGTATAACCTTATGTATGTTGCTATAGGCCCCAGTTCAGGGGGACACATGAGCACAAGCTTATGTGCAACTCTACAGATGTCAATACTGAACTAAAGAGACGTTTCATCTCATTCACTAGAGCATTTGTTATCTGAAGGAATGGGAAAATACATCCTGGGTATGATTGTGCAGTGTGAGGCAAGAAGAGAGTGTACTAGAACTGTGCAAAAACAAAGCACCATCTCCTCTCACCTGCTATTTACAAATTTGTTTGGGGCTATTCTGCATGCATAGCAATTTTGTTCTGGTGCTAACAAAAGGAAGTCTGCAACTCAGAAAGATCTAGTTAGAATGCTTTTTCAGAAGAGATGAGGTTGATCTGTGGGCAGGTAACATAATTCGAAGTGTCACCCATCACGAAAAAATGTTATTTTGTTGAGAAGAATTTGCTTACATTGCTGTTGTATTATAGTCACAGCATCTTTTCTTACATTGAATATATAGTACTGAGCCCATCAAAACAAATGCCCCAGTCCAGTTCTGAAAGCAGCCTGCTTACCTCTCAAGCCTCTCTTCACTGTGGCTGGAAGACCGGGTGGCCAGCTCATTTCAGTGCACTTGAGTGTGTATGTGCTTGCAGATCTGGGGCCCAGGAGAAAATTTGAGCTGGAGGAAGACACATATAAAATTACATTCTCTCTTGTTTACTGGTTTGCAGATCACACCAGGGGTTCAGACGGGCCAGCTCAGTGCCACGGTGTGTCCATCCAGGGCTGACTATGGGGTCTAAAGCAGAAACAAAGTAGGCAGCTGTTAAGGGCAACACACAGCTGACTGCAGCCAGATGTGGGCCTGCCAGCAGGAGCAGCCAAGCTACATGTTTGTGGGGCTGTACAAATTGGATTTTGCTCATCTTGCACTTGAATCTCCAGCTGTTCTGCCTGGTCTGCAAAACAGGGTAGGCATACTCCTGCTGGAGCTAGAAAACATTGCTATAGGGCTGTTTCTGCCATCTCATTTTATTCACATGCTTGATACATAGACAAAAGCCAAGGATTTTGAGATTTCCCAGGAGTGAGACAAATACCCGTCCTCAGCCCCATGAGCCTTCAGATACTGCAATGAAGCTTTTGGTATGAAAACTTTGGTTGCTTTCTTCTCCAAACAGCTCAGCTTTGATAAATGCAGCAGAATTGATCTGTGCTGTGCATCCCTTAACTGAGTTATGATGTATAATCCTCCCTGGAACAGAACATTTACATTCCACTGACCTAGTTGAAAAAATATATTAATTTTAATTTATGAAAAAATTCTCCCAATAGAAGTGTGAGAGGAGAGATGCTCTGTCTTATTTGCAGGCTTTGCCTTCTTGGAGCTAGAAGTGAAGTCTACCTCTTTAATCAGGATTTTTGAAAACGCTGAAGCCTTTCAATGGGTGTCTTGTTCATGTAAATCCAGCTACAGCTCCATTACCTCCCATTTTAGCTCACAGGATCACAAATAAAAAATGTACCATCAACCTGCCCTCAGGGCAGTGGGACATGGGGGCAGTTTAACACAAGAGAGAAAGCAAAGATTTCACCCAAACACCTCATTTCGATTCCCCCTGTTGCACACCTCTGCGGAGGCTGATGCCACAGAGCATGGGGACTGGGGAACTTTGTGCCTGTGGGAGGAGGTCAGTGATGCATCTTCCAACATCATCTGACCTGAAGAGCCCAGAAAGCATTGTTAGCCCACATGCCAGCCCCAGTGCTGTGGTGCTCACAAAGGGAAAACAGCCAGTAACCTTTGTGAGAGTTGGTTGTGTAGCCCAAAGTTTGGTTGTAGGTCACTCCATCTGTCTCAGTTAGCCAAACACCACAGGTAGATTTACAAAAGGGACTGAGTGGAGGGTGGTTTTGTATTTCTTCAGCATGGAAAAACAGATGGAGATGTGATTCTGTGATTCTATATGCCAAGTTAGAATTCCCTTTAGTAAAAAGCATTAAATGGTCTCGACTCAGCAATGTTGTTCCTACTCCAGCCAGCCAACCATGTGGGAGGTTGTCAGAGCAAGGAAGTGGTAGGAGCCATCATTATTTGCTCGGTAGAATCTTCAATGTTATTGTAGCCAGTGGCACATAAAGCCATTTCCAGAGGGTTTTTTACCACAACTGCCTAGGATCAGGGGAGCACAATAATGTCCAAGTCATCTTTGTGTTCCTTTCCTAACTCCTGCAGAAAGAGTAAATTTGGGGCAGGAGAGCATTGGGTCCTTGCCCTATTCCTGGATGCTGAAACCCATCCACCCTTACTCATGCTGGCAGCCCGGCTGTGGCCAAGGAGACCCTTCTTTCCCTACCCAAAGCAGGAGCTCCGTGAGCCAGATCAACGCCACAACTTTCCACAGGAGCCTGTATGCAACTGGAGGGGAGATGTTCAGATCCAGTCTCTGCCATGAGCCCTGATCTCAGAAAAATCATATGCAGCCTATGCTCACGCAGAGTTGTTGCACAGCATGTTGTCCCATGCAGCCCTTGACTAAAGTTGCTGTGTAAACACAGGAACCAGAACTCCAGCAAGCAAGAGATTAAAAAAAAAAAAAATCCAACACAAAACAAACATGAGACATCCAAAAAAAAAAAAAAAAGCAGCATACAACTGTCATTTACCTGTCCATATCATACATATCATGGAGTACTTCTGTTCTTTACAGTCTTACACCACTCTCTGGTTCAAAATAATTTCTGTATTGACTTGAGGGATGAAGAACTTCCCTTGTAGGTGCAAGTAAGTGTCTGTGTCTAATGGAGATATCGCAGGTATGAATTTGATTGCTAACGTGTAAGTGCAAGAACCACTGTGCTTTCAGGAGGCCAGTGACCACCTGACATGATATTTTTTCTTGGTTGTTGGTATCTTTAGCTTACAATGAAGCTCATTTCAGATGGAAAGTACTGTAGATGTTTTCTTCATTACCATTAGAAATGCAATGGCGTGTTCTCAGTAAGGCTCTGAATGTGTTTATCTCCAGCTGTTTTAAGGACGCTTTCATATTGATGAAGAAGGGCAATCCCTACACTAGACGGCAGCTGCTGAGAGAGATACATTATAGTAAAATGCAGACAGCAATTTGTGGTAATAGAGAAATTTTTCTTATCTTTCTGGCCAAAAAGCAGTCATTTTGCACTCTACCTTATGCAACATGAAAAAGCTATTATAGAAAGTAACCTTTCCATGTTTTCTAATAAATGGATGCCAGAAACATTAGGGGTACAATATCAGGCATTATAAATAATGAAATACAAGTAAAGGAGGAGGAATATTGTCCACAAAAAGAAGTACCCCATCAGCTCCACAAACATTTCCAAAAATTTATTTGGCAATGAAACCAGCAATATCCACTTCAAATATTAGAACCCAATTGTCAGCTTTTCAGGCCTATATAACTCACAGGCTGTCAGGTCTCCTTCCAGACACATGAACACCCCCACAGATGTGTCTTTTTCTGTAGCTAGACTACGGCAGAGTATTACAGCAAATGTTGAGAGATAAATGGATATGCAATGATACAACTTTCTCTAAGATGATAGAAAAGAGAAATGCATAAGAAATAACAATGAAACAATGTGCATCTCTGTACAATTTAAGATTTGGAGGACTGTGGAAGAACAGAAGGAATTTTATATGCCATTCTTCCAGATATGGAAGTGTTGAGAAGAGAGCAGAGTTGATCACTAGCATGAGCAGCCAAGGCATGGTAAAAGAACACAGCAGGTGGGAATATCCTTCCAGCAGAATCTTTATTTTCCACGGAATTTCTCATGGTTTTTAGGAATTTGATTTACTTGCAGTTTGTAGGGATTTGCTATTATTAGCCTAGTTTGGTTTCAGAATCAGCAACATGTTAAAGACTGTCATTCTGTAATGGCACACGAAGGGCTAAACTGACAGAAGGATTTCTGACAGAGAAGGCTGTTTGAAGATTTTAAACACATCTGGTATTAAGTTCAATCTAGTGGCCGTGGTGTCAAGATACTAAGAAAAGCAACACAGAGACCTGAGTGTCCCACCTCTATCACTGGGTAAGTTTGATTCAAATAGGGGTCCACTGTGTCCTGCCACAGACTAGATCCTGATCTCTGTGCAGAATCTCTACCAGTGTGAGCAACTCAGCACACCAAATTGGAGATGCTGCTAAACGTGCTTTGAATGAACAAGCGATAGATCTATCAAGAGTCTGCAAGGCATAGTATATCAGCTAACTGGTATGGTATGACCCCTGGACATGTATGACATGTACGGTATGACCCTAGGACAATTTTCGTTGCTTAACATTTATGTACCTCCTTTAGGACAAGCTTGGTAGGATTCTACCAAGGATTTCTGGCATGGTAGCCTCACTGTCTTGATGCAGATGCATTAGTTTCTTCCTTCTTTTCCTGTTCTTGCTTTAGTTCATATTTATGCAAGCATACTGGTCAGAAACTCCTTGAGACTAAAATAGAGCTCTTTTTCTTTCTAAGAAAAGTCCAATTATTATTTTCTGGACCATTTAGGTAACTCACGTTCCAGCTAATGGGTAATTATTGTCAGTTCAGCTGTGTCACATTGTGCCATTTTTGTTTCTTGATTGGGTGAATGAGACCTTTAAATGGGATGTAGCGAGTAATGAATACCCTGTTCATACAGTAGAGTAACTCTTGGTTTTGTGTGAGACTGACTATGCAAACAAGATTACATCCAGGCCAGTGCAGCCAGCCACCATGGGGTGAATGCAGCACGCCAGCTGCATGGGTGAAAAGTGGAGCTTGAACACGTCATTGCATACCTCGTCCAAATGTTCTGAATGAAATATCCTCCTTTTACAAAACATTTGGAGGAAAAAAATCCAACTAGCTCTACAAAATGATTAGCACTATTATCCGTGGTTTGGATTTTTCCTACCTTTGACTTTTTACAACTTTTTAAACACCTATTGTCACCACTGAACAGACTATTTTTGTTGTCTGCATGCCTTTCCCAGGAATAGGTGTTACCAAAAAAGGAGTAAAAATAAAGAAAAACTTAAAAAAACAATTTTTAATTGAATAAATTTAATAAATTCAGAAATTCAGTTTGTTGGCTGGATATTTTTTTCCTAAAGTTTCTTTTGTGTTGCAATCAACAAGCTTGTGTATCCGTAACTCAGCCTTATTTTTACAGCTGTAGTACACAGAAGCATAACATACAAGGACCTCATTGTCCTTTTGTATGGTCTGAGCTTCAGTCATGAAAATCTGTTTCTCCAACAATGATAAAGTAGAGGGGAAGTTTTCTAGATGTGTCTGAAAAAGTAAGTAGTGTATGGATCAGGAACATGGACGAATCCAGCATCTTTTGGGGGCTTTCACAAATATTTACAAATGCTCTATGCAGCGTTTGGACAGCCATAATCACTAGTAAAAAAGCTGTATCAGCCTGATGTTTAGTAACTGTGGTAAGCATTAATAGTCTGAATGCTTGTTGGCTCTGGAGAGATTGCTTGGTAGTGGGTATACTGATTTGTAGGCAGAAGATTTAGATAATCCATTTCCAAGAAAGCTTGTAGAAAAAATAAATTCTGATAGTTGTGTATTTGACAAGCAAGGAGGCTGTACTTTGTTCAGTTTCGTCTGCATTTTACACATCAGAAACTGAATAGCTTTCCCTTAAAAACTGCCATTTGCCAGGCTTCACACTGTTCTGCTTCACGCTGATGTAAGCAAGGCAGGAGGGTGTAGAAATTAATTTTGTCAGTGCAACTGACAGAACTGGAAAAAGCAGGTAAGCTTTTGAACACAGAGATCATACTTTAGGTCTGGAGCAAGCAACAGGCTTCGAGCTGAGTTTAATTTAGTTGTGATAATCAATGAAACAGCAGCACTGCCTATGTGCAAAGGCTGGTTGGTACCCATGGAGAAGGTGAATGGAGTGAGAGGAGGCATGAAGTCCTGCAGCCCAGAAAGAAACAGCTAACCCCAGAGCAGCTTTGTAAGGGGAAGAGGGGAGATTATTATGTACTACAAAACGTGTCTTTGCTGAGTTGGTAATACCTAGTCTCCAGCAGAGAGATTTTTATAGGTAGGTGAGCTAACCTGTTAAGTACACATTATCTGCCAGTGACAAGAAAAATGGAACAGATCCTTCACAGTGTTGTATCAAGCAGATTATATTAAGCACATCTGGTCAATGAAATATATCCAAGCTGTCTGATGTGTCTCTCAAATGCCAAGATGTTTATTCGAAACAAGACTGCAGGACAGAATGAAAGACCAGTGGGAATATATGTGGCTGATATTGATTCAGTTAGGAGCTTGATATAAAGCTAAACACAATAAGCTTCCAGTGAGTTCAGCTGTCTGCCTCTGTGTCCCAGGCCTTCAGTGCTGCTGTCCGTTAGCAAGTCTTTTAGCTTGCGGTGAGTTTCTAAAAAGGCCTTAACTGCTCTGGCTCATGGCTCCAGGTCCCTTCTCCTGATCTTCCTCTGCTTTTCTGCACCAGACTGCTTTCTGTATGGGTCCTTCTCTTTATATTTTTGTTTGTCACCCACTGATATTATTTCTATTATTATCTTGCTACCAGCTCTTATTTGGAAGTAGAGAAAAATAGAATCTCTCACCCGTATGTTTATCTTGCTAATGGGAATTATCTGAGTAGAAAATGAGCACAAGGAACACTCATTTACCATGAAAAAAGCAAGCTGGAAAGCATCAGATGCAATGAATGAACTCCTCTTGCTAATGGCTGACTGGCCTTGTTATTAATATAAATATAATGATGTTAAGCTTCTCTATTAAGTCAGCAGACCAGGGCTATTGGTTACACTTCATTTCAAAGGAACAGGCTCATTTTTCAATTACATTGTAACTCACAGTGTCTTTAAGTGCCTGGAAAATGCAAGAAGTTCAAGAACATCTCACTGAGGATGCTGCAAAGTTCACTAAAGCAAAAAATACAGTGCAGAAAAAAAACATTTGCTGGCTTGTGATACACTCCTTCACTATTCGCAGATGCAGGGAAGAAAGTGATAACACCCATGCAGATTGGGAACCTAAGTCCATAACAGATAAAGCTCAAAGTAACAAAGATCATCTTGAGGACATGATTAAAGCTGTCTTCTTAAAACCCTGTGCCAGCATCCTCCAAACTCTGAGTTACCTGAGCATGCACAGCAGTCACATACTGGTGTGCAGCTGCAATTTTGGAGTGCCTGGTGGGGTGAGATTAGGGCATCTTTACCTCTTCCTTGTGTCTCTGTGCCCCTGGTGCAAGCACTGGGTCCATTTTCAGTCCCTACTTATTGCTGGGCCATAGATCAGCTGTAATCCATCCTGGGGCTGCTGTCCCTTGAGCATCTGAGTGTGCTGGGAAATGGTGTTACCCCAAGAATGCTCTTGGACAGTAATGAAAGCAAAATACAGCCCCTATTGTTAGTATCTGGATCACTATACACACAACGTACATATCTGAACCCCCAGTCTTGCCCAGGCCTCAGCAGCACTGTTGCCTGTTCCTGCTGTGTACACAACTGCAGGGTCTGGCTTTCAGGTACAGCCTGTCTCACGGTGCCTGTTCAGGAGGGAAGCAGAATCTTCTTCTTTCTCAGTGTCCTTGGTTTTGTCTGTCCAATTTAGTGATGTTTTGATGTCTGGGAGCTGGGAATCCCAGGGCATGCTGTATTCTCTCAGCTGGAAATCATGTGCAAAGGAGAGAGTTAATGTCTGTCCAAGAGGGTTAAGCACGACAGTGGACAGAACTGGTGGCTCCAGCTCAAGCAGTGAAGACAAATGTAGTGGTAGTTGGCAGCAGCAGAGCATTTCCCTTGCCAGCACCCTCCCTTTGCCATAGCTTGGGGCACCAGACCACACATGAGGTCTTGCTGGGCCTCCTCAGACCTCTTGGATATGCGTGTTACTGGGGTGTTAAGGGATGCCTTTCTTTCACTATTGCTGGCAGAGAAGCTTGGCCCAGATCCTCAGAGTTACTGCCTTACCCTTATTCATTTCAGTAGCTGCAGCTTCCCATGTACCTTTCCTCTTTCCTCCTAGCTGAAACTGGGGCCACACTTAAACTGCTGCAAACCCCTTAGGTGCCTTTGGGGTCCCAGCCTCTGGGCACAGCTTGGCAAGATGCAAAACAATACTAATAATGCAACTAATAATATGTGAGGAGACAGCGTGTGCTTTCTCACAATGTGGCAGTGGAGACAAATCCACCCACTTTTCTGCTTTTGTTGTCTCCTGTGCATGGCTTCACGGTGCCTACTCCTCCAGGACACACACTAACCCTTGAGAGGGGAGAAGTTCCTTTTGCCTGCCAGCCAGGAAACAACAGAGATCTATTCCCTAGTTCCCACTGAGATAAACCCTCCTCCAAGGGCTTGTTGGAGGTACCAAGCAGTAGGGAATGGCCCCATGGTGGTACAAAATGAACAAACTCCGCTAATTATGAAAAGGTGCTCTGTGGAAGGTCCCAGCTCTCAGACCAAGGAGCAGAAAGCAATCAGCTGTTCTCTAATTCCCTTTTTCTGAGTCTCCTGAGTCCCATCCTAGTTGCACAAGTAGGCTTTATCCTTAGACTTGTGCCTGTATTTCCAAGATAGCTAAGTCCTTTCTAAAGCTGAAGCTGTGGTTACTCCCCCACAGTGCAGGAGGAAGAGACCAAACTTTGAGAAACTGTAGGACAAGCCACAGGTTGAAACCTGAAATTGATCCAGTTGCACAGCATGTCCATCGAGCATTTATTCTTTGCAAAAATCCACTGCAAGTACAACAATTAAATATCTGCTCTACACTACATTTGTAAGACCCAAGTGGTGGGTCTTTGTCAACCCTTGTCTGCTGACCAAAAGCACTTCTGTTTATAACACTTTCTTGCTCGCTTTGTACTGCACCAGTGAGACAGCTCAACTCCTGCCAGCATGGCAGTAGTGATTTATTACTTACATTGTGAGGAGGGAGAGGGCCTGAGTTATGTCTCTTATTCCCGTATCTCTCGGTCTTTCATCTTCAGGGACGGATACTGCACTGTGGACATGAGCATGCCTTTGCCTGGTGTCCAGGTCAGTGGGACTTACAGCAAGAGACCTGGTCCCAGGCAGTGGGAGCTTTGGTCTTCCAGCGATCCCCTTTTATTTGGGGGCGTGGGGGTGCCTGTGATAACACTGAGCATTGCTGACACCCAGAGCAAAACACTAGCTGTAGAGAAGAGCCAGTGACATTTCACCTCCCAGATTTGGAAGAAGCAGCCTTCTGAATTTGAGAGTGACTGATATTCATGACCTTTTCCTCTTAGAAGTGAAGGACTGTCTTTAAAACATGCTCTGCCTGCAACTGGGGATGTGCAGTGAGCTGAGCTGCTCTTGAAAACAGGACTTGAAAGGATTTCACTTCCCAGGGTCTTGGACTGGTACCAAGAACTTACCCTGTGAAGGGAGAGGAGCTGGGGATGTGCTCAGTCAGGGTTGGAAATAGCATGCAAGGGATCACAGGTAGGCAGTTGCCCTTTCTATCTTGCTCAGCTGCGCCAAACACCAGGGCACCCCACTATAGAGGCTGGTGATGACAAGCGGGACGGCTGGCTGGAGAAGAGCCCAAGTGCAGGTCCCGCTCATTTCAGGACTGTAGGGCAGGACCTGCCCCAGTGCCAGCTGAGTGACAGAAGCATGTAGCTTGCTGTCCTTCCAGTGTGCATTGTGGTCTCATTGTGTGGTGAGAATCGTTTCACTCACTGGGGGAGTCTAAGGGCTAATGCTGCCACCAGCTTGTCCCACTAAGAGACTTGAAACCCCCATAGCTGTCATGAGTATTTGGGTGGCTGAAGCCACATTTTGCATATCCAGCAATTTGTTGCAGTCTGCAACATGTGCCCTGCACAAGGAGTGTGTGTGCTCGGTGCAGAAAATGCTTCCTTAGCACAGATGAAAAATCAGATGAAGGTGAAAGTTATCTCCATGCACAAACTTATAAAGACAACATGCCCAACTGAGCAAGGGGGTGGAGATTTTTAACCACAGCTACAGGGCTCTTTCTTAGTTTTCTACATACCTGTGCTTAAACAAATACCTGACAGACTCGGAACTGATTCCAGTTCCTTGTCAGAAATTGCAATGCCAGGATTGTTGCCTGCAGCCTTATCAAAATTACAGCAAGATACAATTCTTGATTAAATGAAGAATTAAATGATTAAAAAAAATAAAACTAACAGAAAATAAAACCTAAGAGCCAGAGATGATCACAGCAATTTTATGATCGGAGTGAAACTTTTAAGCTTCAAAATGCCATAGAAAGGTTGGTAATTTCTGTGCAACATAAAAATATCTGCTCATTTTTACAGCATTATTATAATCATTATCACTAGTAATGCCTAAACCAATGCAGAGTTTGTTTCCTGTCTACATAGTGGAGGGGAAGTCCTGAGAATTACAGACTCACAGCTGAGAGTTAAATTAAGCTGCAGATATTTTTGCAGCTTTTGGCTTCTTTTAGTGTACCTCCTTTCATGTGTATGTTCTTTTCAAAGCTGGAGCTCTGCAGCTGGAAGTAGTCACTGGGAAAGATCCAAGGAAACTTTGTCAAATACGTGCATCAGCAACTAGTCCTGAGGCTCATTGAAGGCCGTTGTACTCACTTAGGCAGTGTTTGAAGAGCTTTCAGATCATAATGAATTCATGCACCCTACTTCATTTAAATACACAGAGATGCCATTTTTCAGTGCATAATCCTAAGCTCTTCCATTTTGTTTTCCCACCAAACAGAAAGGTACTCAGGATCAGTCTGACCCCTTTCACACTGCCATTATGAGAGAATACAAACTCCTACTTTGATGAACTCCCACAGGGAGGACACCTCAGGATGGACTGTTTGGTGAGTGAGCAGCTTCTGAGGGATTAATCCAGGGACCCTTGTGCCCAGTCACGCTGGGGAAGCACAGCAGAGGGGCAGTGTGTGGCTCTGCCTGTGAGACCCCACCCCAGTCTGGGCTGCAGCTACCCAGGGGACTGAGCCCCGCACTAGGGCAGGAGGCTTTCTAAGCTGACAGATGACAGGCTGTCTAGTGCAAATAATGTAGATAGATAGATAGATAGATAGATAGATAGATAGATAGATAGAGAACATGCGGGGTTTATGGCGAGGACTTTTTCAAGCATGGAGGAGGGTGGGTGTACTGATGCGCACCGCACATTCCATGACCACCTCCTCACCAGGACCCTGTCTCCAGCATGCTATCCCTGCTCCTGCCTTAGACAGGCTTGCCAGTCATTGGTCTAGGATCACAAACTCTGTTCTGGGGTGCTTCAGAAACAGGAAAAGGAGGAAAGCCTGCTGCTGTGCCAAAGATACTTCAGCAGGCCCAACAGGCACCTCACTGGCTTTTTGTGGCTTCCCCCTGTGCAGCAGCTAATCCACAATGTGGATAAGTAGTTGTGGGTCATGGAGAGTTGACAGTACTGCCCTCTCCCGTGCTGGGGGCATCATGGATGGTGAACTTGCTAGGAGAGGAGAGCCAACAGGGCTTGTGCACACTGCTTGTGCCCACAAAGCCTGTGGTTCTTTTGCAAGAGTAAGCATAGCAAATGCAGCCTGGCACATGAATCACTGAATGCACCTTCCCACATAAGTTTAGCAGCCATAAATCCTAAGTCATAACCAAATGAGCCAAGTACTGAGTTTTGTGCAAACCCCTAGACAGTGTCCATGCCTGGAAGACCCAAGCTCTGGAGCACTTTGAACACAGTCTCTAAGCAATGTTGTCCATAGTTTGGTCTTTTACCTTCAGCAACCTACATGAGCTCTAGTGCTCTTCTTTTGAGCTAGAAGCAGTCAAGCCTTCCCAGTGTCTTTCAACACCATTTTTCACATCACCAGGATGAAGGATGGTGTCCTGGGTTCAGCAGTAGCAGTGATTTTTCTCCTTAGTAGCTGGAGCAGTGCTGTGTTTTTGACTTTCAGCCTGGGAACAGCACTGATAACACCGATGTTTTCAGTTGCTGCTCAGTAATGT
>JAOEHY010011745.1:18940-35802 GCA_025447955.1 Psilopsiagon aurifrons
ACCTTAGTTACTGGACTGTTCTTACCTCAACCCATGGGAGTTACATTCTTTCAATTCTCCTCCCCATCCCTCCAGGAGCAGGGGAAGAAAGGGGTGGGGAGTGAGTGAGTGACCTATGTGGCTGACTGGACTTAAACCACAACAGATAGGAAGAAGGCTGGGCTATTTTTCTAGACATTGACCAAAACGTGCATTTCTCAGATTCAGGCAGACTAAAGTCACCATGTACTTCAGGAGCCACAGCCCCTCTCATGGGTGGATGGATGCAGATCTGTTGGAGTGATGATACGGCCCGGCACAAGCAATCCAGGAAGTTCCTCGATTGTGTGGAAGGCAACTTCCTTCTGAAAGTAATAGAGGAGCCGACAAGGAGAGGTGCCATGCTTGACCTTGTATTCACCAACAGGGAAAGGCTGGTTGGAAATGTGATGGTCCAGGGCAGCCTTGGTTGCAGCAATCATGAGATGGTTGCATTTGATATCCTCAGGACAGTGAGGAGAACATGCATCAAGCTCACTGCCCTGGACTTTGAGAGCAGATTTTGGCCTCTTCAGGAACCTGCTTAGTAAGGTTCCATGGGATATAGCCCTAGAGGGCAGGGGAGCCCAAGACTGTTGGTTAATCAAGGATCACCTGCTGCATGCCCAGGAGCAATGCATCCCAACTAGAAGGAAGTGCTGTAGGAGGGCCAGGAGACCTCCTTGGATGGATAAGGACCTGATGAGGAAACTTCAAAGGAAAAAAGAGGCTTATAAAAGGTGGAAGCAAAGACAGACGGCCTGGGAAGAATACAGGGATGTTGTCCGGGAAGCTAGGGACCAGGTTAGGAAAGATAAGGCCCACTTAGAATTAAACCTGGCTAGGGATGTTAAGGATAACAGGAAGGGATTCTGTAGGTATGTAGCAAATAAAAGACAGACTAGGGACAACGTGGGCCCTCTCCAGAAACTATTGGGAGAACTGGCTACCCTGGATTTGGAGAAGGCTGAGGTTCTTAATGGCTTCTTTGCCTCAGTCTTCACTGGCAAATGCTCTGACCACACCACCCAAGTCTTGGAAGGCAGACGCAGGGAGAGCGAGAATGAAGACCCTGGGGCCACTGTAGGAGAGGATCTGGGTCAAGACCATCTTAGGAACCTGAATGTAAGCATGTCCATGGGACCTGATGAAATCCGTCCATGGGTCCTGAAGGAACTGGCAAATGAAGTTGCTAAGCCACTTTCCATCACATTTGAAAAATCATGGCAGTCAGGTGAAGTTCCCGATGACTGGAAAAAGGGAAATATAACCCCCAATTTCAAGTTTGCTCAGAGGTCCATGTGGTGACAAACTTGGTTCAGCAAGCTAGTTAAAAAAATCTTGTATACCCCTGGCAGGCATGGGTAGGATCCTTCAGCCTCTTTTGAAAGTGTAGTGGCCTCCTTCAACTTTCCCCTCAGTGGATGGTTTGGTTGCTCCCTGTCTAAAGGAGAAAGTCCTTTCACAGGTCCCTGCTCCCCTCCCTTCCACTGCACCTTGCCTATAATTAAATAATAATGGATAAATGGAACATAGCTTGATGGTAAGTGCTTAAAAGATTTATCTTTGTGTTTTAATTTAAGACATTTTAGTATCAGCTAGCAGTTTCCAGCCATGATGGTAATTTATTTAAATGATTTATGTGGAAAAACAAGACATTCCACAGTGCCTCTGAGATGGCTCCTGGAGTGTGGCTGTGGCTGGCTAGCACTGCCTCTGTGAGCTAAGATACTCATTTACACCTTGTACTTCACATCTCTGTGGGGGGGTGATTACCCCTGATAACAACACCTCTTGCCAGGGATTTTAAGCCTTTCTGCTTGAACAAATATGAAGCTGCATGGAATAATTTAAAAAGTAGAGTGCATGGGAACAACATGGGAAAGAATTATCTCACAGTGCTCAACAGAGCAAAATGAAATTACAAAAGAAACAAACCCTGGAAAGAGCTTTCCCCCAGGTAAAACCAAAACGTATTTAGCGACTTCAGAACAAAAAATGGGGAGAGGGAGCCTAGTAAATCCATGCAAATATTCAGACACTAGATGCTACCCCATTAAAACTTTCAGAAGCATTGACTGAGAGCAGCTGCAGAAAGTACTTCTTTTTCCATGAAACACTGGTGAGCCATTCTACAAAAACAAACCAATTTAAAGGGTCACCATTGCCTTTAGAACTGCTTGTTTTATCCATTTGCAGAGAAATATTACCATTTAAACATGACTGCAGTGTAATAAAGGCTGACTTATCCCATTTTTTAAGCCTTTCAGTCCAGCCTCCATTACCCATATTAGCTCTTGCAAGAAAGGAAAGCTGTCAACAAGCTCTAAATCCTTCTGCAGAGACTCTGTGGCTGCAGTTGGGCTTCAGTGTTACTTGAGACAAGTCGGCAAAGGACCATCAAAATGCAGAAGATGAAGTACTGAGGTAGCAGAGGGATTTGACATCTCAGGACCATTCTCCTCTAATAACTTAGTGAGCACCATAGGCATGAACAAGCAAGAAAACTCTGCACCCTGTATCTAGCTAAGCTCATACCCAATAAAGGAGTCACGATTTGCCTGCAATTTGTCAAACTATGATAGTGACAGGCAATACCTGCCACCAGACATTGGTATTTTTTTTAATGACCTCTTCTGCATGAGTGATTGCCCCTAGTCTAGAAACAGGGAGGATGACCACTAAGAGGTGACGTAATTCATCCAAATTACCTCAGCTATTATGAAAAGAAACAAATGAAAACCACACTATTTATCTCGCAGGCTCAGTGCGTCCATGAGTTGTTGCTCTCTGTTACTGTTTAAGTACAGGAAAAGGGAAGGTGGTTGAGGTAGGAAGACCTGCATTCATTTTTTCTTATGTTCCTTCTAATAAGAAGGGAGGTTTACCCTGGAAAGAAAACTTTATCCCTTATTATTGCTGAAAAAAACAAGACAAAAAACTGTGAGCATATATATTTATTCTAAGAAGTGTTGTGTTGTTCTCGAGTGTATGGAGAGAGCTCAGAGGGGGGAAAAAAAAGACCTTTCTCATTGTGCAAGGCATGGAGAAAGACTTCTAAGTTGGTCAGAGGCATCAAGTAAAACCATACCTGGGCTCCTATAGCATGGCTGCTGCACAGGGAGCTGGCCAGCCCCCACAGCACCTTTGCTCTCTTCCACCTTCCTACTACCCCCAAGATATTACATGGAGACATTTTCATTATATGCTTGAGAAAGACGTTTATGACAATTTTCAAGTCTTCGCATGCACCAGTCATTCTTCTTGATATAGGAAAGGACTTTTCTTACTGCTTTAGGGCTTTAAAATTTTTATACGGCAGTGCTAGGTGTATTAAAAACAGTTATATGCTTAGCACATGGGACCAAAATGTTGAAGAGTGTGGTTGAAATAATAAAATAATAATAAAAGAAACTACAGAATGAAAATAAAGACTGGGGGGAGGGGGAGGAAGGTGAAAAAAAGAAGAAAAGAGAGGAAAAAAGCCACACATCACTGCCTGTACTTTCAAATGTCCCACAAGGAAATCCACAAATCCACTTAGTGGCCTGTTTTTCCTTCTGGATTCTAATTCTCCTCTCATTTACACAACTGTAAATACAGATTAGTTCCTTTGAAGTCAGAGGAGTCTGAGGCGTTCAGACGGATGAAATAGGAGAATAATTGGTCCTTCTATAAACAGAGACTCCTCATCTGGCTAGATCCTGATCCTGTTGATTTAGTGGGCATTTCCCATTGAGTTTAACAAGAGCAGGAGGAGCCATTTCATTCAATTAAATTACCCTTGCAGCCAGATCTTCTACTTACTCCATGGAAGTTGCATTTGTCTGCAGTGCCAGAAAACTGGGGGCATGATATTGCATGTGCTGGCTTAACTCAGCAATACTCTGAACAAGCAGGTGAAAACCAAGTTAGGTCCATTATTTGCAATGATACATTCCTGTATTATTTGTCACGAAAACACTGATTGCTGTTTTATAGCTTCAATTTGGCAAATCACAGCAATAAAATATCATTAGGCCTCCAGCTGAAAGTCTGATAGCTGATAGCCAGTTTGGAATATCAATTGGTGCAATTAAAAGGTAAAGAATACTTCAAGGAGATATCCTAAGAAAAACTCTGGCCAGGCACCAGAACAAAGTCAATAAATAGGTGTCAAATGAGTACTAAGCAGAAAAGGCAATGGGTCTTGAATCATATTGATTCAGATGAAGGAATAAAATGACAGTGTCAAGAGGCTGGATAAAACCCTAAAATTCTGATAAAGAGTATCTTAAGTATCAGAAGGGTTTGTTGAGTCCTGTAATATCATATTCGTCTGTAAGATCAACCATCTTTACATTGTTATGTTTTTTAACAAACACAAAGGCTTTTTTAACCTTTTGAGCAGAACTAATCTTTTGTCTTTAAAGACTACAGCTGGTGGAAACCACAGTGATCTATTGGAATATGGGCTACAGAGGGTGCAGAATTTGAAATAAAACACATGATTTATGGAACTGAAAGTGGTAAGTGCTTGCATACATTGCAGTAAGTGACTTAATAGTCCTTTAATTCACACAGCCTAGAGATACAGCACTTTCCTCTCACAATGCTATCTCCTAAGCATAGATAATACCTGATATTAGGACCTTCAAATGTGGTCTAAATGCTGTAGCATATTGTGTTTGCTTGAACAAACCAGGCAGAATTCAGGAATGAAGCAAGCTGGCATGCTGAGCTGAGATGGGGAGTTTCTGCTGGTGGAGTTTAGACTAATATGACCACTGAATGAAAGCCCAACTAGGAGGCATAAAGTAAATTCATACTCACAAAATAGTATATGAGAACATCAGCACTGCCATATCGTCCAGTTTGGAAGAAAACCGTATAACCACAGATTTGATTGAGCTTCTCCTGGGAAGTCAATGTAATCATCACTTCCAAAATCAGGTCTGTTGTCTGTAACATAGAGACATATTAAGATAGCTTTGAGCAGTTCAATTATTCTTACCTATAACAAGATTGAAAAGAAGTTTCTCAGTGTATTTTTTTTATTGCTTTCCTTCCCTTTGTAGCAACAGCAAGTGTGCTTGGCTTTAACAGGTCTTTTGATTCCCTGAGTTGAGGAAGTTACCATTTACAAACAGTTTGGTCCAGGGCTGATTGTATCCCATGATACTCTACAGGGAACTTTGGGACCTGGCCATAGGCAGGCCAACATGATAAAAGGTGTCAGAGATCTGCAGAATGTCACCAGCTTCAGCTAGTTTATTGCACAAACCAGAACTTGCCCTTAATATTCTTTTGCTGTCAACACATCCAAAGGCTAAATGATGCCCCCTAATATCTGTAAGAGCTTTTCCAGTTCTCTTTCTGATGCAAATTCAATCATTTTGCATTATCCACTGATTATCTGCAGTTTGAAAAGTACAGCATATTTTGAGCAAAGCCTGTATGTCAGTTGTCTCCTCTGAGAACAGCATCCAAGTAAGCAAAATTGAAACAGCTCCATGATGAATTCAAATTTAGCCGTAGCTTAAGGATGGAATCAGTCTGGGCTATAGAAAATTTGGTATTGGTATTTGATAAACTGGCATTAAAGGACTGGGTGTGCCCAGCTCAGATCCTGCACATATATCCAGTCATCTTCAGCACATGTATTCTCTCCCCTTCCTAGATGTCTAAATTTAGTACTGAATCATTACATTTAAAGGAGCTCCAGGTCCATTAGATGACAGCCCAGTGTGAGATCTGCCCACAGCTCTCATCGCACAACATGGAATAAGTTGCATTTGATTGTGGCAACATGCCGACAATGCTAAGGTTAATGAATAAAAGATGTAAACCAAAGAATGCTTAATGAAGTAAAATGATGAGTGATTGTTTTACAAGGTGGCATTTAGTATTAAGAATAATCGTTATAAAGTAAATCCTCTGCCCACCTATGGCTGGGCTTTTGTAGAGGTACACAGCATTTCAAAACAAAGTTGAGTTGAGAAAAAGCAAATACTCAAAAGGTCTGAAAAGCAACATCAGTCAAATGTGGTATTACTGGTTTTAAGAAGCTGTGATAGGAATGTATGGGGGAAAAGAAGGAACAATATTGTGACTCTCTGCCTTGTAAATTTTATTACCATAATGTGGATAAACCATGTTTATCATTTTGCTTGTGTTAATCTCAACAACTGCCACCTTTGCAAGTTCAAGCTTTTGTGGTTAGATTAGATAGACTGAGTCTGTAGGCCACAATTATTAATTTAATGGTGGTTCCGGACCATATCTTGTTATGTGGTCAGATATATTAAATTATGACAGAAGACCCCTCCAGAAATCCACTGAGGGCATTTCCTCAAAATAAAAACACTGCCAGATGGTTGAACAACCAAAACAGGAAGGAGAGGAGCCTTTTCACCCAGTCCCATCTATCCCTCTGAAAAGTCTGAAATTTTGACAAACTTACACAGTCTTTAAATTATGGAAGTCAGAGAAGATGTGGCTGTGTAGGGCTCTCCTTCTTCTTCCTATGCTGAATAACCTACAAGGTTATAATGGGACCACAACGTGTCTAAGACAGGCCTTGACCACACACCAAAGGGCAGAGTACGAAAGGAACCTGCCAGAGCTGGAAGAATCAATGTTGACTCTTTCTCTTTGCCAAAAAGACTATTGATTCTCTATACTTGTTCCTGTAACTTGGCTGACAGGTTCATTGGACAGCGAGAATCTCAGCTAACAACAGTGCTGCTTCAGCCAGTTGTTCTTAATAACCCTGCCAAGGAAAGATTTATAGACAGGCACTGAAAAAGGCAAGAGGATATATTTTTCTTTAATGTATCACATCTCAGGACAGTTTGCTTGCTTACCAGTTGTGTCATATTGTTTTCCACAAAGCTGCAAGAATACAGTCTCTCTGGAGTGTTTGATGGGTAAGAGGTGATCCATGACACTGGAATAGGGCAATATATATATAATGCTGGTTGCTCTGTACATTCACTCACATAGTGGCAGCTGTACAATAGCATGGGTTCTTAAATCATGGCCTTCTAGACTGAAAACTAGACCATTCCCCCTGAAGTTAATTAAAAAACTCTTGTTCATCTGCATGGAGATTGTATGCTTACCACCATCAAGATCTGGCCCTCAGTATGTCCACTTTCCATACGGCCATCAGCTTGTTTGGCTGTTATTGCCATATACACACATTCTTCAAAATTAATAGCCAAGTCTTTCCACGTGACCTCTCTGCTTTGTCAGACATCTATATCATGACCTTCTGTTTCAGATACACCACAAAACCTGGCACAACACACTGACAAATACAGGCAATACAATAAAAATGGGAACAAAGGTGATTGGCTAGATGCTTACTGTTGTGGTAGAACATACATCAGAAGAAGGAATAAGCTGTGCTGAATATAGGATAGATCTGATTTACTATACTTTCAATCCATACCTTAAATACCCCGTGGTTTTGATCATGGTCTGTAATTTTCACCTTAGTGTAGTCCCTTTTATCCCCTTTCTTTATGTATCCTCTGTCCTCCAGAGAATATCTGGGTGGAAATACCAATCAGCACAAAGCACCTTGCAGGCTGGCAATTTGGACTTTACAAAGTTTTTATGGGAATTATAAAGAAGACACCCAACAGAAATAGGTTGATATCTGAGACAGTGTCTGCACATGCTTGATATGTGACTGACTGTAACAATCCTGCAAAATGGAAATAGAGGTTTCTCAAGCTTTGCTTATTGAGGCAGGAGAGAATGAAATGAGCTTTTTTCATTATGTTTTCTTTTCTCTTTTTGTAAATCACTTTCACCATGATTGAAAGTCATGTTTACTTTGAAAATTAAGTCTTACCTATTTGGTGAGCAACATTAGGCAGGTAATGTTTGGAGGACTTACAGCCTTTTTCTTTGGTCTTCTGCAACATATATTCAACCTGGAACAAAAGGCCAGCATCCTTGACAGGGAAATATCACAGTCTTGTAAAAAACTTTACCCTGCTCAAGTTCTGGCAATGCACTGAATGGGGAGAGAGCTTTGAACTCAGGCTGGAGAGATTGCCTGGTTAGTTCTAGTGCAAGGGTGAGGAAATCCCCTTGAGACCAGATACTGAAGGAGAGGAATTCAATCGCTAAGGTGTTTCCAGGCTGGATTAGGCTGAAACACTTTCACAGAATATGCTGACAGGTTTTCTCTGAGCAGGAACCAATTTTAAAAGAAGGGCATTTGTTTCTGTATGTATAAATCTAATTTCTGGTTATTTTTCTGGATACACAATACAGAAATCATCCTACTTTAATAGACAGGAATGAATCCTAAATTGGACCTAACTCTCCCAGTACTAAGCAATTTCTCCCTTTTTTATAGCCAGAAGCCTGCTTATAAAATAACAATATAACAATGCCATTCTAAAAGATTTGACTGTCACTTTGCTGAACCATGGTTTCTGGCTAATAGGACACAGTTCACATTCAACCTTAAAAGGCTTGTGGTAGAAACTATTAAATACCCCAATTAGGAATGAGATGGAGCAGTCCCCTAGGGACCTTTGCTCTCTGATGTTCTCACTGCCACTGGAAGAATAAATAAATGCAAAGCCTGTCATCCTAGCTAATAACTCCCCAAGACAGAGGTTACAATTACGCAATGGGAGTTAGCCCATGTTTCAATGATGTTTTGCTATTAAATTTGCCTCTCTGAAAGGCTTTTTACGACTGCAAGAAAAAAAAGAGGTGGCAGACTCAAAGCATATGACCCAGCAGTCTGGGTTTTGTGACAGCCAGCACTAATCAAGCACAGAAGACATTTTTTTTATTATTATTTATTATGCTCCTTTGGAGGGGAATATGAATGAGAACTGAGCAGTCTACAGGGACTACAGATGCTCCTTGAGCAGGCAATGTCCTCAACAAAGAGCACCAGGGGAAGGACAAGAATTCAGCATTGCAGTGCCCCGTGGCAGCAGACCCTCCGTGGGGCATTTGAACCCATACTGGTTTTACTAGGACGTTCATGACACAATCTTGTCCTTCTACAAATCACTGTTTTATGAAAACTCAGACTAACACCTCATTGCTCATGATTATGAAAAAGAAATATTTTGCATGCCCCAAACCTCATACTTCGATAAATATTAACAAAAACAGTACTCCAGAGATGTTTTTTTAAGTGAAACTAAATTTCACATATATTTAGAGACGATTACATGTGCAGCAATTTGGATCCAGAGATACAGAATGTTTAAGGTGGAAATTTTGCTGATGGCAAAAGTCAGGAAAGGAAATTACAGCTGGAGCCTGCAAGGGCAACATGTTAAGAATGTTTAGTGTTTTTGAGGGTTGTCTGCCTATGCACGAAAAGTCAACTAAGGCAGCAGCCAGCGCTGAAGTCATTAGTGGCAATTACTAGTTCAAGGAGTTTAGAAATAACAGTGGAAATTAATGATTTAGAGCTTTTATAATGCCACAAGAACAAGTAAGCTACAGTGCTGGCTAGAGCAGCCAGTATGATGGATACACTGGGAGGCAGGTTTATGCAAGAATGGAGAAACTCTGGCTTTCTTACAAAGATTTTCTTTACCTCCATCATGTGTCTTCTACTAACTTACAAGTAAAAAATTAACTGGATGTTTCTGTACAGACCAAATTGCAGCAGAAATAAATAGAAAGTTTACAGTGTGCAAAGCTTCCCACTAGCTGCCCTGTGAGGGCTGATTTACAATCTCTTTGCAATGCAGGAGCAACCTAAAAAGACCAAATCTGAGGATCTGACCCTTGCTTGAAAAAAAAAATAATTAAAAATGAATTAAGTTATAACACTTCTCTGGCACCTTTTCCATTTACAACCTCAAAGTGTTTTACAAACATTGACTTAGTGCAGACCCCAGAAGAGCTTCATTACTTTTTCCCTGCTCTCTGTTTTACAGGTGAAAAAACAATGCAGAGGTGAAATGTCTTTTGCAAGGTCACACACCACCTGTCTTGTAACCACCAACTTTTATGTTTCTGTTCATACCATTAGATCACACTGATAAGTTAGTGTGACAGTTCCCAGGGCGAAATGGTCTCCTGGGAATGAAATGTGTAACCCATTGGTTACACATTTGCTTGTACAGCTTGCTTATATTTGCTTACTTTTAAAGTACATCTTTCAGTGGTACATTTTAAGTGAATAATTCAGATAGTTCATAATTTGTAACATTAAATCATGCCAAGGTGGTTTCTTTGAGGTAAAATCTAATGAAATGACTGTTAATTCCAAACAAGAAGTTGAGCCTATGATTCATTGAAGGGTTTATCTCTGCCAGATTTGCAGTTACACGTATTAAAAATTGATCCAGCTACATATATATGACTGTAGTTGAAGTTATCAAGGTTATAAATTCTGGACAGTTCCCAAGCTTGTGGTAATTCCAATTTTAGTTCAACAGTACTTCGAATAACCTTCCTTTTTGCCCTAAAATGCATTTTTCTCTGCAACTTGCATCTTTAACCTCTGATATTTTCCTCTTCACAAAACATAAAGACTTCTGTTCTACTCCTGTGTTTTAGAGATCACTGAGTAGTAGGATTATTTTTTTTGATTTCTTCAATGATTCATTGCCTTTGAAATCACTTTAAGTGCAGTGCACAAAATACATCTTTGCAAGTTTCCTACCTCTCCAAATAGCATTGGAACTGCCAGGCCAATATATTCAAAATGAGATTATTCCATTTTTAGGTGTCTCATTTGGTCTGGAAAAAAGCCTGATTCAAAGGGTGCATATTCAGGTGGACATGTATTCCAAAAGATCATGTACATTTATGTATGCACTATGTGTACCTATGCACTGAGCTCTCTGAGCAGACGACTCTTCTTTCTGCTGTGCATGTCCCCAACCCCACTGAATGGAATCCCAGATTCCAAATCCTGTATTTTGGTGGAAGGTAAGATTAGGCATCTCATCTTGTCTGGCCATGGCCTTGTTGAGCAGTACCAGGCACTTCCTAGGCCACAGCTTCTTCCATTTAGAAGAAACAGCAACATCCACTTGATTATTCTCCGTGGGAACTGATTTTTCTTTTCCTACGAATTCCTTCCAGTCCTGTTTCTCCTACCTGTTCATCTCAAGCCCTCAGATTTTTCTCACTCTTGCATCTATTTTTAAAACCCTTTTTTTTTCCCTATGATACATAATCAGTACTCACCTGACAGCAGAGTGTACTCACGACTCATGAAAAAGCTGCTTTAAGACCACATGATGATAAATTCTCCTTAATCCCAAATATATACAAGATACAGAGCAGGGCCTACAACAAGTATTATAGAGAGTATCAGTGTCAGCAGTTTAAACAGAATTAACAGGAAAAATACATTCCATCCCTGAGGAAAAATCCAAGTAGTGCATAAGACCAAAATGAACATTTCTACAGGGACTTGCTTATGAAAGAGACTTTTAGTTCAAAATAAGGAAATCAGTAGGCACTGCAGAAGGATTATATTGATCAAAAATAGTCTTCTGAAATATGAAGATCCAAAGAAGGGCCCAAGTAGAAGACAAAATGAAAGTAAGCAAGCCCAAATGCATAAAGAGCTCCATCTTTCATTTGCAGCAAAGATTGATTTTGATCAGACTCCTGAATAAGACAGATGCTACATGCAGTTGGGAACATTTGAAACTGACTTATAGCTATGATCCATAACAGTACTAGATTTATTGACCATGCGCTGTGAAAGCAGACCTTTTTGGTTTTCAGCAAAACCTTAGCTCACCATTTGTGAAGTATCTCCTTTGTCATTTTTCACAATTTCCTACAAGATGTGATTAACCAAGATGCCAGTGCTGCTCAATTCCTGCATGATCACCAATCAGTGCAGTATTAATAAGATACCAGGTGAGATCAGTGAAACCTCCTGTTGAGCAATGAAAGGGAAGTGAGCATGCTAAAAATATTTAGAGATTTATTTGATTTCTCCACATGGAGTCCTCTATAATTTATCACATCAGCTCATACTTCTGTTTTCTTCTTTGTTTTATTTTAGAAATGGGCCTTTTTCTCCTGGCTTTTACTGTAACCACATCAGAGATTTGGATCTATGATGGTTATCAGAGCCCTTCAAGTCCCTATATTTAGCTATTTGTCCTATGTGATAAACTAGGAGACTTCTCCAGTTCTGCTGAGCACAGAGAGGATTAAATTATATACATTTCAAATGTATATGTATTGAGCAACAAAGTTAAAGTATTCTCTTCTTTGCAAGCACATATGGTGTCCATAAACACCTAGAGACACAAATGCATACAGTGCTGGGCAACCAGGGAGTTGATTTTTCTGAGCTGCAGGAGCCTGCTCTGCTTCCCTAAATCACAGTGAAACAACTCCCTCATCTAATGGTTATTTAATTCAATCCAACAGGTCCCCTTGGAACAGGCTTCTCTTCTGTGAGAAGCTGAAAGCAAAATCAAATATGACATTTTTGGGTATTCATCAAAAGCAGTTGAATGAACAAATGTCTGAAAATAAACACCAGGTTTCCTCCAATATTTCAATACCCAGGATTGGAGACATGACAGATTTTAGAAAAAAAAAAGATTGTCGGGTTTCCATTGTAAACTGCTGACAAATAAAAGTAAACTGTTAAGTTTATATGAAAACTTGTGTTTACTTAGCATTATTATGGAAAGTCTTATGAGCATAGCAACAGTCCCATGGAGTACCCACGCTGGGTATGCAGTAGCAGCAATTATTTTTTGCAGGAAAATATGTCACATTCAATACAAAATACAAAGTGCAAAAGCAAAGTACATATATGAACATAAAGGTAGTGAATGAAGCTGCCGTTCTGGAATGCCCAGAACTGGTCTTCCACTAAGAAAGGTCACAAGGCACATTTGTTTCTGACACTTCTAAATGGACAGAAAAGCTGATTAAAGCACAAGCACAAGGAATAGATTGACTGATAATAGAGAGTAAAATTAATTTTTTACCATAAAACAAGCCCAAAATGGCCATTTCTAGCCAGATTGAGGGTCAGTGTATATCTAGTTACCTCACAGGTGATGCTGAAATGGAGAAATGGGTATATTCATATATGCCTGAGTGGAAAACAATCTGAAAATGCAAGCAGTCAGACTGGTATTGACCTGGTGCAATACAGAAGGCATAAGTGATATTTACAAATACGTTTCAGTGGCTGAACTCATCAGTATTTTGAGAGATATCCCCACAGTCTCAATGAAGCTGACATCATTGTCGCACGCTGAGCACTCTACAATGCTGCCCAGAATCATTAGGTGCCTTTGGAAATCCTAATCCTTGTATGTAGAGCTATTTGTAAGTGAGTGGGGTTTTTAAAAACAAATACAGTGATCTATACCCATGCAAATATATAAGTGAACTATCATGGTTTAAATCCAGCTGGTAATTCAGCCACACAGTTGCTCACATACTGACCCCCAATTCCTCCTCTCCTGCTCCCGGAGGGATGGGGAGGAGAATCGAAAGAATGTAACTTCCATGGTTTGAGATAAGAACAGTCCTGTAACTAAGGTATAGCACAAAACACTGCTGCTACCACCAATAATAATAATGATAAGGGAAATAACAAGGGAAGAGAATACAACCACTCACCACCCACCAACCAATACCCAGCCCAACCCAGCAGTGATCTAAACCTTCCAGGTAACTGCCCCCAGTTTTTACATCCTGGGTGTGATGTGCTGTGGTATGGAATACCTCTTTGGTCCGTTTGGGTCAGGTGTCCTGTCTCTGCTTCCTCCCGGCTTCCCCTCCTCCTTGGCAGAACATGAGACTCAGAAAGTCCTTGTTCAGACTAAACACCACTGAGCAACAACTGAAAACATCGGTGTTATCAGCGCTGTTCCCAGGCTGAAAGTCAAAAACTCAGCAGTGCACCAGCTACTAAGAAGGAGGAAAACAACTGCTACTGCTGAACCCAGGACATAAATATATAAATATATGGATTTATTCCATTCAGGAGAGGGCTGTTGACAGGGCTGTAAACATGTTATGTCTCTTTCCACTAATCATACAAAAGCCTAAGAGCCTGTGGAAAGAAGGGGTGAGTACTCCTGAAAGAAGGAGGCAGGCACTGCCTGTCCTGTGTACTGCTTACTGCTCTTTCACTGCTTAGTTCTAGTTTTCACAGGACTTAAAGCCAAGCAGAGATTAAATGGCAACTTTTAGGAGTTTAGACAAACTTAGTGAGCCCATTGCATGCAACAAGACATTTTCTTTCAAAGGTGATTTATCTCCTTTGTGCGCCTGGAGCAATAAATACCCTGCAAATGAACTCCATGTGCTCTTATAAAATAAAAACCACATTAATCTCAACTATCAGAGACAACTATAAATTGAACGAAAGTGAAACAGGGCAAAGAGGGTTTGGAAGGAATAGCTCCATCACTGGCAACACAGCCCTGGGCAGATATCATGGCAATGCTGGCTGAGTTCAGCTGTCAAGAGGCCCCAGAGAACTGACTCTCGGGTCACCTCCGACAAGATTGAACAAGAAACTTCATGTCTCCACAAGCCACATGCTAGTCCTGAAGACCACTGTGGGGAATAAATATCTCTGCTTCAATAAGATCAGTAAGAAAGATGAATTTTTGCCAACAGAAGGAAGAGTAAAAATTTTGGGGTAGCTATTTTTACTGGGTTATGAAATGTGCTGAAATGCCCATAGTTTTCCTAATTTGAATAAATGTATTCATCGGGGCCACTTTTCATCAAAGAATCCTGCATACATGTTATCTGTGAGCGCATGGCCCCCTACATCCTATAGATGATACACAGATTCAGTGTTAGATATATTCTCATAAAGCCTCTTGAACTGCTATCTAAACAAGCATCATTTGCTATCGGATTAGCAGGACTCTGATATTCTGTACTCCAAATCAGTCCCAGGTAAATTCCATCCCCACAGCTCGCCAATTTTCTATTACAGCTAATCCAATTACCTCAGACTCTTCCTACCTGCAAGCACATATGTCATCTTCCTTGTGCAAGTCATCTTGTAGAAATGTTAATGACCATATTTATATGAGAGAAGTTATGGATCAAAGTGTTTAGAGGTGCAGGGGTTTATTATGGACAAGATGGATGAGTGTAATTTAAACAAATGAAAAGGGAGCATGAATGAGTATCTGAAAAAGGCTAAACTTCATCCTCAGTTCAGACTCACAACAAGAGAAGGAGAAATTTTCTTGAAAGCAGATGGTTGACACTGGAGAAAGCTTTTAGACACAGATTTCCCCCTTTCCAAAAGGAAACTAAGCAGAGTGCCCACTGCTGATGAAGTTTCACACCTGCAGATGCCAGCGGCTCTGACAGTGCTCACCTGAACTCTCTATTTGAATCAAGCCAAAGCTGCAATATCCAGTATACAACAGCAGGACCATAGAACTACATTCCTACACATCTAGGAAAAGTGTGTGGTGTTGGACTCTGGATTTCCAGTTCACTGGGCAGTGCGCAATAGACATGGGCATACACAGGCTGCTGCAGGCATTCCAACTCCTCTCTCACCACTGGGACTCTGCAGGACTGCTGCTGTCACCTGGCCAATTTATGTAGTGGAAACCAGAAACAGCAGCTAAGGAGCTGAACAGATACAGCATAGTGTTTCCAAGAAAAAATAAGTTGTCTTTGGCAAATAACAATACTCCTAAGACAGAAAACTGCTTAGCACTTTCCGTTAATGCTTGCATTTTATACCTTCACACTGGGTGTTTGTTCTGCTCCTTGAGGCCATAAGTGCACTGGGACATCACTGCCTATTTGTCAGCATTTGACCAGGGCCTTATTAAGTGAAGCCCCAATATTAGCTCATCCCTTGGCACTGCAGTAATGAGCACAAGGAAATAATATTCATATTAGGCAGCTACTATAGCTTTGGATACAGAGAAAGCAAAATGGATGCACTTGTTCATAAACAGAGAAATGTTTCCTCTGATTATGGGTTTCCTCCCTGCTCATTACAAACAGCTGTCAACTATTCCTGCCTATAAGTAGATCAATATTACTCATCACCAAACTAACAGAAAGGCAATCCACAGTTGCTTCTATAATTTAGGTTAAGAGTTATTACAGCAGCACATATCAGAAGGATTAAATGAGAAGGAGGGTATGCTGAATAAAGGAAAATATTATATGCAAATTGTGATTGTTCATGACTGAGTCACAAAAAAGAATGCATTCAGATCTGTCATGATTTAAACTTTTAAAAATACAATGCTTTGCATTTATGTAATAACTTTCATCAGAGTATCTCAAACTGATTTGGAGGCACAAAGATGAATGCAAAATAATGTCAGTCTCACAGGGGGGCTTAGGGTGCATTTCTTTTCCAATCAGCAGTTAGTGGGGCGTGATGTACCTGAGATTAGAAGCAAGGGAAAACCTAAGTGCTGGCAGAAGCCTAAGAGTCAGTTAAACAAAACTGGACCCTGAAGCAGTGCAAGGGGTAGTCAGCTATGTAAGAAGTACCACTTATTATTGTGTTACCTCCTGGGGAGGGAGCATCCCCAGCCGACACTTCTGAGACTGTCCATGTCTGTGGGCTTAGGAGGACACTGCACCAGCATAAGATGAAATGTGTTGTCATTAGCAAAAATTGGCTACTGTTGCCTCAGTTATCGCTTTGTAGCAACTTGCATGCCAGTTATCTCCCACCACTGCATCAGAGAAATGGATGGGAAGGTTCCCCCCAAAATAGCGGCTCCCAGGGGTTTCCAAGACATGAGAATGTGAAAAAACAAGTTGCAAACTTAATTAAAAAAAAAAAAAAAAAAAAAAAAAGAAGAAAATACAGAAAAGAAAAGAAAATAAAAGAAAAGAAAAGAAAAGAAAAGAAA